>JAJHUR010093838.1:5172-31183 GCA_027495735.1 Lutjanus campechanus | reverse complement strand
GTCAGATATCACTGGGTAAACATTTGTTAAATGATATATTTCCGAGCGAGACCCTATCTTCTCTACACGGATAAATGCATTTAGGATAACAAACCAGATGGTCAGAGTGCAGTGGCGACCCCACAGATAAAACATTCAAGAGTAACATGTGTTTCTGCAGTCAGTGTCTGTGTTACCTAAATTATAATCCATACAACTTACTGCCAACAGATCACAACACAACTATTTTATACTGAACAAATATTTCCTACAGCATATGGCTATTTTTGTAATTTGGGTGAACTGATCCTTTATACATTCACCATATACCACACCATGTCAGGTTTTGTGGAAAAGGTCTTTTTTAGGTCTCTTGTTCTTTTTTGAGGGGGCTTGTATAACACTGACATGATACCTGTCAAGAACATCAAGGAGTCTTTATGAATGTTTATGACTGTTCTCATGTCATTTGGTCAGTTGACTTTGTTTGAGTACTTGAACTTTGCATTAAAAATGACATAACTGACCAAATAACACTTGACCACAATCAAAAATGCTCATAATGACTCGTTCATGTTCATGGCTGTTACCACTTCTCTGTATTATTATGTTGTTAAAGTTGCTTCACTTGTGATGGATTAAGCCTAAAACAAGAACCCAGCTGAAGAAATAAAAAGTCAAAGTAGAGTATGGTATACTGAATCGTGTCACTTTGATGGTCCGTTGGTCTACCTGAACAGAGCCTTGAGGTTCTCAGGGAGCTCAGTCCTGCCAGCATAGCCTGGATTCATGGTGATGAAGATGCCAACGGACGGGCAAAGATTCACCTCCTCTCCCATGAAGTTAAACCTCTGCTTTTTATCTCGGATGGCATCCTGGATGCTTTTGACCTGCACATACAAGGGACAAAACCACAACACAGAGTAGAAAGAACAGTCGCTGTTAGTGCTGGGTACCTTAATAATTTGGTAAATGGACTTGCATTTATATAGTGCTTTTATAGCCTATTGACTACTCAGAGCACTTTTACAACTACACATCACATTCACCCACACAGTCACACACAGATTCACACGGTGACGGAGCAGCAATGTGGGGTTCAGCGTGTTGCCTGGGGACACTTTGCAATGTGGCCTGGAGAAGCAGTGGATCGAACCCCCAGTCTTCCGATTATTTTCTTGATTAACTGATTAATAGTTTTGTTTTAGAATGTCAGACAATGATGAAAAATGTCAATCAGTGGTGCTTTCACATTATCACATAATTAACCATTAAATTTGGAGGTAATTTGTGGGTAATTTCTAAGAAATTATATTATATATATATATATATTACTCTGTAAATACCAGCACCATGAAATTATGGGACCTAGAAATTGAAGCGTTACCCAAAGTTTTGTGCCAATTTATCAAGTAGATGTCGTTCTATTTTACAGGATACATGAAAAGTCTGACCTTCTGGTGGCACTAGAAAAAACGTCAGGGGATTGCCCAAAGTCAGAGGACCAGGAATGTCTGCACAAAATGTCATCCATCCATTAGATATTTCAGTCTGGACCCAAGTTACGGACCATCCTACCAAGACTGTCATCCCTAGAGGCACACCACTAGCTAGAAAGTAAAGCACTGTATTGGCAAAGTTTCAAACCATCACTGTTAATTAACACTCCCAAAAGACTCTTCCTCTTCAATTGAGGAAAAGTTTGGTATCACTCATTAGCATATCATTAATATCACTAAGCACATACCAGAGTCAATTTGTAACAGCCTGTCAAATTGTTATGCGATATGCACCTTTTTTTCAGGGACACAATTCCATCAATAATATGAGCATGTTATCAGCCAGGGTTTACTGGATGGATGAACTGCCAAGGCTGCGTTTGTCTACATTATGACGGAATGAGATATCAGAAATGAACTTTTGTGTGTGTGTGTGTGTGTGTGTGTGTGTGTGTGTGTGTGTGTGTGTGTGTGTGTCTTGGCCTAAAACTCTGAATCCCAGCCTGTAAGAGGCTTTATGAATTTAACATGCGTGTGGTAAAAGAGCGTAGCGAGCCGACAGCTGGAAAGAGGAGGAACATCTCTTCATGGATGAGTACTCGGCTACAGATCACTCAGTCATACTAACACAACAGGGAGAGGAGGGGAGAGAAAATGCAAAAACAAACAGTGCAGCTGCAGCACACAAAAAAGGAGAACAAAAGTTTTCATGAGAACATCAGTGGGGCTTGTTTTTTTATGTGAAATGACAGCGGCCCACCTCCGCAATCCTGCAGGGACACTGAGGGAAGTGAAACACCAAAAACACATTTTTTAAAAAGCAGGAACAGACACCGCTCGGAAAGGTGTGATCCAGCGGGGTCGGGCAGCACTCTTTGCTGTCTCTTTGAATGGAGCTAGCAGCGTCATGTAGCACCACGTATTCGCAGTCCGGGCATGTGTCAGCTGCATCAGAGGCAGGACTTCGCCGATTTATCTCCATGTTGTTACGTCTGTCGGCCTTCTGTTTGTCTCCGCTTTATTTAATGTAGAGCTGCTCGCGCCACCTGTGTTAGCAGGCAGCGGGGTATGTCGCCATGCGATGCTAGCTGCTCCCTCTTTAAAAGGATGGATTAGGTGTGTGTGCTATGGTGAGAGATGGCTCGGCAGTGGCTCCGCTGAAGCAGGCTGAGCGCTGGAGCAGGCTGCCAGCTGTCACAGCAGGAGTTTGACGCTCCTCTGTTCTCAAGGTCTACTTCTCCACGTATAAGCCACCGTGATTTATTATTCATTACGCCACGTAACACCTATTCATTCTTCTGGCACTTTAAAATTCTCTAAGTACTGTTAGACTTCCACAGCTTATGGAAGAAGGCTGCTTGACTTTCATTGTTGCTTAAAGAGAGACGGAAGGAAGGGCAAGAGAAGTGAGCGTTAAGTCTAGCGATGAATAATGATGCTTTGAGGAGCTCTATCTCTATTATCATCATCATGATCGGCGTCCTTATCAACTGTATACAACTTTTTGCTGTGACAGTATTGCACATGCATAAAGATAGTGTCTGGGGCAAACAGCAGGCAGGATTTGAATACACCAGAGGGACTAAAGGAACCACAGAGAGAGGCTCTGTTTGATCCAGGATAACAGAATGCAAGATAGCAGAAAAGCTAGCATCAGCTGAAACATGCAGAATATGGCTGATTTCTCAAAAGACTCCTTGTAATCAAAGGCCTAGCTACTGTGGGTCGCCCAGAGTATACACCATTCAGTGTGTAGAGAATAAAAAGTCTTTTTTTCATAACTTTATGTCACTACACATGAAGTGGAGAAGGAGGAGGAGAACGAAGGCAAAGACCCTGTCAGAATGATCTATTCAGTGCATCCAGAGAGCTTCAAGATCTCAGCTAATGATTTAACGCACATTGACTAGACTGAAACCTGCATTAAGTGATTTTTAAGCCACTTGTGGGCAGTGCAACAAGCTTTAAATACGTACACATCTAGCAGACACAGACATTAGAATTAAACACAACTTAACACAGCCTTCATTGACTGTGACTCTTGTGTTGTTCACTTTTCCCATGAATGGTGATGTGGTGTTTCCTGAAGGTATCGTTTCCAAAGAAAAACGAGCTAGACTTGTCATCTATTTGAGGAAACTAGTGGTGTGATCCAAGTCTCCTAAAGCCCTGACATGCTGTTCACTTGCACTTGCACACGTCACAGCACACACACACACCCAGTTCAGATGGCGTGCACATGCATACTAACATGGCTCCAGGCTAAGGATCTACAGTGACGATTTCGGCTAAAAACATGATGTAAATGACGTCTTTGAAGTCAACTTGGCATGTTGGGCCTTTAGGAGACTTGGATTACACCAGATGAGCAGTATGGAGTCATGCTGTTCTCCTGTGAAGCTCCAGCAGTGTTTGATAGACTAAGAAATTAAACCCAACCTTCAATCAACATGAGTGTGGGTAGATAATGACTGAATTTACCAGTTTGTTTATTCATAGTCTGCCTTTTGTGTTTCTGGTTCTTCTGTCAAGATCACATTAGCAGTTTTAGTAAGCTTAGTAAACCAATACCTCTGCGACTGAAGTACTGTTCGCTTTGTGTTGGCAAAGGCTTGCAGTAAAAAAAAGACAAAAAAACTTGTTGGCCACCTACATAGAATATCTGGTGACGACAGAGTAACTTTCTGCAGGCCAATCAGGCCATGATTAATGTCGAGCCCTGAGTAAGTCCAATATTCACTCTGCTTTTAGCTCTGTTTTGGTCTCCACCAACTCCTGAGAAAAATGTTTGGCTCTTTAGCTGTTAAATGTTACACTATGTTCACTATGTATGGTACTGTATCTGTCATGGAATTTCTGCCTCCAACCCAAAACAATGGCAGAATTTTGTACATGATTTAACAATTTATTTGTCATTCTACAGCACAGGGTTGTATAACGAAATGTAGGCTGTAGTCCCTTTATGCTATACACAAACCAAAGAAAATCTTGAGGATGAATTAACTAGTCTGCAGTCTGGTGGTACAGCAGCAGATTCATGTCCTGTCTGATGGCAGCAGGGTGAACAGGCTGAGGCTAGGGTGAGTTCTGCCTTTTAGTTTCATCTGAGCCCTGCGCAGGCATCTCACCACCCCAGTATCACTGATGCGGGTACCAATGATGTTCTGGGTGGTTTTAATCACCTGCTGCAGACACAACATTTCCAGTCAGGACGCTTTCTGTTGCTCCTCTGCAAAAGTTAACAAGAACTTGGCACTGGAATTTTGCATTCTCAAGTTTCCTCAACAAATACAGCCGTTCTCTGAGCTTTTTTTTAATCAGGGTGGAGATGTGTGATGTCTGTGACAGGTTCTCTGTGTTCCCATGAAACTAAAACTGCTCACCTGTTCCACCTCAGCTTCAATGATATAGACAGGGGTGTGAACCTCTGTCTCCTTTTTTTCTAAAACCAACAATCAGCTCCTTGATTGAGCAAAGTGTTCACTATAATTTGTCTTTTTGTGCCTTCATTTGTCTGGATAATCTGTCAACAGCTTTAATAGGGATAATCATTTTCAATAGTTATGAATGAAAACCACTCAGCAATTATTTGGTGCTTTTCTGTCCAAATGGGCTCATTTGTATTTCATTGTGCTGGTAAAAAATAATTTTGGGTGGCTTGTGATAATTTGTCACCATTTGGCCAGTTTTACTGAATAAAGAGTTAGAGACTACATTTCACTGAATTTGCACCTTCTCTTGTCTAATTATTGTAGTACGATTGAGACTGACAGGGTCCCTGAGTCCACTTGACACATAATACCTGATAACTGATGACAGAAAAATGTCTCTTTAGCTCCTAACAACTAGACTGAAACTTTTTAATCAGTTGTAGCTTTGTAATTAAGCTTGTCTGTTTCTGTTTGATGTTACATTATCCTAAAGACTCTTGTGGAGATAAATACTCATTATTGTGGCCATGGTTTTGGTTTCGCCTAAATTTCTACAGATTAAATAGACGGCTGGAGGCGCAGAGGCTTCATTTATTTCTTCCACTTGTATTCAGCCACAGAACATAACAGGGACACTCTGAATTCACTCTGAATAATTATTACTGAGTTAAAATGATTACTGTTGTCTGGATGCAGGTATATTTGCAAACAAGCTGCTTGTGTGTGTTTCTTGTTCTTATATGCAGGTGGGGACTTAAATCTGAGACAGCTTTTTGAGGTTTAAGACTTGGCTTTAAGGTTCAGGTCGCAATTAGGTTAAGGTTAGGATTAGGGTAAAGGGCTAGGGAATGCATTATGTCAATGACTGTTGCCACATAATGGAACAAATGTATGTGTGTATTTGTGTGTATTATTTTGACGGAATGTCATCATGATCCACTTCAAACCAAAAAAGACAAAAAAATAGCTTTTATATTATTATTATTATTGTTGTTGTTGTTGCATTCCTCTGTCTGTGCTGTAAAATATTTTGGATCAACTGTGGTGTATGTAAAGTGCAAAAGAAATTAAGCCGAGATTAGTTGAACTGGAACATATCCAGGACTAAACAATAAGGATTGCCCGCTTGCACGGGGCAAGTAAAATCCCATGTCGGGCTAGTAAATCTGGCAACTCACTTGCACAACAAGGCAAGTTGTAAAAAAGAATTAAATCATTAAACTATTTTGTTTATCAATTAATCATTGAAGTAATGTTTCATGCAAAATGGCAGAGAATGCTGTTTTCAGCCTCTTAAATATGGAGCATTTCTTTGTTTATTATCATATTAAACTGAATATCTCTGGTTATTAGACTGACAAAACAAGACAGTTAAACACACCACCTTGGACTCTGAGAAACTTGGATTGACATTTTTCACTATTTTTGGACATTTTATAAACGTCGCAGCACTAGATTACACATGACAATTAACTTTAGTTGTTGTTACTTGATAATACCTGATAATAAATACATCTAATAATTATTAATTAACTAATAATTAAACAATTTGTACAGGGACAGGTAAAAAATTGACTTCAGGCAAGATTTCTGACACACTTGCCTGATCGGGCAAGAGAAAAAACACATTAACGTTGAACCTTGTATATTTATAGTGGATAGATATAGACACTTAGTGTATGAAAAGAAAAAGAAAAAGAAAAAGAAGGCCAGATTACAGGCTCTTATTGGACTCTGACTGTTTCATTTTAGTAAAATCTGGCTACACTGGAAGGAAAGCTTGTAACTTCACAGTGATGAGTAATTCTCAAATTGCAAATACAAACAGTTTATTTGTAGACATCTGCAAACCAACGATGTACAAACACTGAGCAAATACTAATTCACCCAAATCATTTTAGCTTGTCCTTTGAGAGCCTGGAGACTGTCCATTCAGAGTTGCTGTTATTAGTGCTGAAAGGTGTGAGCATCGTGACCATCTCCACAGGTAAGCAAAGAAGGCGGTTTTCCATCCTCGACTCTCAAATCAGATCAGAGAAGGCTCCAATTATGAAGAAGCTCTACGGTGCAAAGGTGCCAGCCTTGGTGGATTAGTCTTATAGCTGAAGCAATTTGCGCTTGCAATCGGTGATGAAGAGGCTATTTACTTGTGCTGTGCTGTTTTCAAGGGCTTATTTTCACCGCAAGTTGATTTGGATAAAACCCCGTCTAAAATCCGATGAGAGCTCACACATTTTAGCCTCGCCAACCGGGGTGAAAACACCAAAAGCTGCCCGCACAGTGAAGTCTCGACCTGAGTGGGATTTTGGGAGCGCCTGAGGTGGAGGACCCAGACTTGTTCTTACCTGCACAGCCACCACAGACAGCACCTCCACTGAGATCCTGTTAAACTCGTCAAAGCAGCCCCACGCCCCCGTCTGAGCCAGGCCTTTGTAGATGTTCCCGCAGGACTGGTGGACAGAGAAAGAAGCAGATATTCAGATGGACACAGCAGGACAGGAAGTCAGTCAGGCGGGCTCACGGGTGGAGGCCCAGCCTGAATGACTGATAAGGCATGCGGAGAGGCGGACACAGAAGCATTGCCAATTAGACAGAAGATATATGGAACCAAACATTCATTGCAGTGCAGTTAGCGCAGAGCGGCGCCGCAGCAGGCTGAGAGTAGGCGAATAATAGCAGGATGATACATAAACAGGGCCTCACACTAATAAAACAAGGCGTTGATGGCAAAAAGAGAGAGGCTAAAATGTCTACCACCCACATTTTAGTTTTCCCAACACCGACTTGAGAGCAGGTGAACAGCCCTCCGGAGAGCAGCTGGACCAGGATGAAGCAGGCAGCTGACTTTTCTCTCCAATTACAGGGCCGAGGAAACCTTCTCTGACGCAAACCGGAGCTGACTGGAGGATTGATTCAACTTGCGTGTGTGTGTGTATGTATGACTGAATATGAGTAACAGTGTGAGGGCTCTGAAGCCAGCTTCTAGTGCCTGTGTTCCTCCCGGACTATATTAGCACTTCTCTCTGACACCTTGCTGCGGTGTGTATAGCCGCGGGTGCTGTACGCCTCTATACTGTAATGATGCCCCTGTGAAGCCGGATCACAAGATTATGTTTATGTCTCCCTTGAGCACTCAATATGCAGAAAAGTGTGTGTGAGAGTATACAAGGGCGCATAATAAAGCGAGGAGGCTGGGTGCAGAGAGGGCATTTTGACAAGGTTTAGTGAAGAAATAACAATCAGAGTTTAACTAATCAGTTCTACTTTCGAGGGCGAAGCAGGCAAACGGGAGATGAAAAGAATAAAGATGAAAAGAGAAGGGCGTAAAGGTGGGCTGACGACTTTAATGACAAATGCATACCATATTGCTGACAAAGACAAAGATGAAAAGAAACATGCATAATATGGGCTGCTGTGAATTCACATTAGGCTCAAATGCATATATGTGTGTAGGCATGCGCGCTTAATGCTCACCTTGTAGTCCATCTGCTCAGAGCAGTTAAATACGTAGACCATGATGCCCAGGGCCCTGCCCAAGTCTTTGGTAGTCTCAGTCTTCCCCGTGCCTGCGGGCCCTGCTGGAGCTCCGCTCATGGTCAGGTGGAGGGACTGGGTCAGGGTGATGTAGCATCTAAATATAGTCGAGACACATATGCTTCAGTGATGAGGACTGGAGTCTGACGGATAGCGACAAAAAAAAAAATGCTTTTGACTGACTCGACTGACGTTCTTCCACTTATAAAGATCAAGATGAGACCTTTTTCTTCCATTCATTCAGACAGGCATATTTTTTAATTATATTTTAGGTATCTATGGCAACATTTTATCTCAGGGGTTAGCATTGTCTCCTCACAGAAAGAAGGTGGTAAGAGCAGTTCCTGACACTGATTCTGTACGGTTTGCATTTTTCTATGGAGCCTTAGATGTGCCATCGGAACAATAATCTTTTTTTTTCCTACAAACAAAAAATATATAAAATAAGAATCAAATGAAAAATGTATGCATGTAGAGAGCAATATTAAAGAAGTGTTAATATAAAACGGAATAATAAAAGACTTTCAATTGAATTTAGCTTCATGGTTCCATTTATACAGTTAATCCCTTTCCATAGTACTTCAGTGGAGCATCTCCACTTCACTCAGACAGAAAAACTCTGAAAAGTGGATTTGTCGTTGTTGATTACATGCAACTCCCCCACACCTTTTCCAAAGTCAAATTTAAGCATTTTCAAGGTGCATTTTGAAGCTTTTCCAGCACCTTACAGCTGTGGTAACTTACATGTTTACATACAGCGTATGCTACTGTGTAGGGTAAGCAGCTACACAATACATTCAACACAGTATAAACTGTGCTTTAGAAGTGTTGATAGGTGCAGAGCTACGTCAGCTGTTTCCCCCTCAGTCTTTATGCTAAGCTAGGCTTATCACCTCTTGACTTTTTTCTTGAAAGTTGTCAAGGTTGTCAAGTATCGTTACTTCAATACTTTTTCAATACCACGTCTGAAATGATACGGTATCTGTTAATGTCCTGTTGTGCCTAAAAGACTTGCAGCATAGCAAAACCACAGTGTTCAGTCACTTTACTGAACCAGCACTGTGTCCAGGTCAAAGAAAAAATTACATCCTAATTTATGTGCCTAGGACTGACTCTGTAGTTCTACACTTTATATACAGGCATGACGGTGAGGGTAATTTTATCATCTCATCTTGGAGAGAAAGTCAATATTTTAAACAGTATTTTCAAGTGCAGAATAAGAATAAGAACATTATTATTACTGCCACATTTTAATATATATTTATTACATGTTTCCTGTTTGAAATTATTAATGCATCATTTAAATGCAAGTTTAATAAATTGGTTTATAAAGTGCCTCTCAAACGCTTAAAAGAGACAAATCATTAGTCTGGAGGCATGCTCCATACTCAACCCAAAGATGCCTTCTCTGCACCACATGTGGCAAAATACTTTTTAGAATAAATATGAATGAAGTACCAAATTTGAAAAAAAAAATCTACACAGATGATTTCAAAAGACAATCAGATTGTGGAGTGGAATTCAACAGGTGCTAAAGATTACCAACAACATGCTGAAATAGCCGCACACAAAAGACTTTCCTCCCCTGTGACTGCAAATAATACAAAATATGCTGAAAATCAGAGGAACTGTACGACAGCAAAGTACACACACTGTGTACTTCAAAGAGAAAGTATTGTTCAACTACAATGATACCACATAATCTAGTAAATATAACAACACTTTTTAAATGTCTGAACTAACAGTCATAAATCTGAGGTATAAAGTCATAACTGAGATAAAAAAGTCAAAATTATGGGATAAAAGGTCATAAATACGGATAAAAAGTCAAATTTTGGTGATAAAAATTCATAATTATGAGATAAGATTTCAAAATTATGAGATAAAAAGTCAAAATTCTGAGATATAAAGTCATAATTGTGCATAAAAAGTCAAAATTATGTGATAAAAAAGTCATAACTGTGAGATAAGATCTCAAAATTATGAGATAAAAAATAACAGCATAAGATAAATAGTCATAATTGTGAGATTAAAAGTCAAAACTATGGGATAAAAAGTCTAAATAATGAGATTAAAAGTCATAATTATGAGATTAAAAAGTTGAAATTATGAGCTACAAAGTCATAATTATGAGATAAAAACTAATAATTGTGTGATTGCTGCCCGTTGAAGCAGTGGCAGCTGCAGCTATCATAGGCATTTTCTCCAGGAAATGCCACTTTTGTAGATCTGAGATAAATTGAAATTTGGAGATATTTTTTATCTCATGTTTTTTGACTTTTTAGCTCATAATTCTGACTTCCCATGGGGATATCTTTTTCTTTCCCCGGCCGAAACAGGTTTCCATAAATACTAGCTGGGATTGGCTTCCGTGGCGTCTACCAAGCTCTGTGTCAAGCTGCCCCTTTAAATTATCCAGATTGACTTTTAATAAATGAATCCTAGAGTAAGATTTGATTCCTACACGGCAGCATTACAAAAACTGCACACAGCTGTAAACAGCACAAATGACAAATCCTGAGTTGACACAGTCTTATAACCAGCCCTGACAATGTCTCGGTGTCGGCTCAGCCGTCATCGTACATAACCTCATTATATGATAATATAATCTGCTCCTGTGCTTTGATTATCACACGGGCTGATTAGTGACACCAGTGATTGCTTCTCCCGCTGAACCTGTCAGGACTAACAAACAGTCTGCCCATCTTGTATCAATAAAAACCAGCAGCATCATGGACGTGAACTGATGGAGACAATCAGGACTTTATTGATCAGGGCAATAAACACAATGGTTTGCCTTGAATATCAATAGAGCAATGATTTTAATGAGCTGCTGGTTAATAGATGATGTATGGAAGGGAAAATATTGGAAAGCATAACGAGAGACAGAAGCTCAGAGAAGACAAATGATCCCATCTGTATACAGTGTATCATCCGGATACCAGTGCCAACAGGCTTTATGGCTCTCCCCTGAAATATGGCCAAAAATCTCACAATCAGTCGTCTAGGAGGCTGGATAAGGATGTCCTGCGCAGAATAACTAAAGGCAGATAGAAGACAAGAGTGTGAAGCCGAACCGGGCGGCTGTGACAAGGTGACTTGTTTTATTACAGTGTTTTTAAAAGCAACAGCTATATATCAGTCTGTCTGTCTGACTCATTCTCCCTCCATTCCTCTCTCTGTTTGGCCTCTGTGTGTGTGTGTGTGTGTGTGTGTGTGTGTGTGTGTGTGAGCTGGGTAAAATATTCCTGACATTTTGCATAATGGTGCAGCTCTGGAGATCCTGCAGTAAGTATTGAGCGAATGCTAACATTGTGCCGATAACAGTCCTGCTGGTATAGATTAGCGAGCGTGATTCCTTTAGCCTAATTATACTGCTGCAGAAGGTGAACACAACACACTGACTATAGTCAGCTTGTGGTAAACAAGCACATACAGGCCTGGATTTATTATAAATAGTTTCACACAGCTGTACGTGTATGCTGTCATTAACATCTGACCCCCTGCAATGAAAAGCAAGTTTTTAACCTTGTTAACTTGTCCATATGGTGTCTTTTATGCTAGAAGACATATGAGTGAAAGAAGCAGTCAACACTACAGCTGAGCATTTCTGCCTTGGTACTGCAGTGGACCAATAACAGGGTCTTCCCTGCCTAACTAACTGATCTGACACAAAGGTGGGTCACCTTTATACTATTGGCTGCCACTTTTGTTGAAAATCGTAACAAAAATGCGAAGCCTGTTTTTATGCCAATAAATTCATGCTGACTAGAGCTGCAACAATAAATTGAATAATCGTTGTTAAATTAATGGGTAACTATTTTGATAATCGATGAGTCATTTTTTAAGAAAAGTAAGTCAAAATTATCTGATTCTAGCTTCTTAAATGTGAATATTTTCAGTTTTGTTCTGTTTTGAGTTTGTCATCATTGGGAAACACCGATCGACATTTCTCAGCATTTTCTGTCATTTTATGAACCAAACTCGAGAAAATAACCAAAAATGAAAACAATCAGTTGCAGCCCTAATGCTGACATTCCCATATTAGTGAAAATTATGATTACATTCGTCTGATGTAGCTCTCCTATTTTGATTGATAATGTGTGATTGATTTATTTTACACTCATTTTTGAATAGAAAATAACAGATTTTTACTTAGCTTGTGTCCCAGTGACTCCAAATCCAATACCAAACATTATAAGGCCTACTAAACTACTACTGTATAATATTTTTTATCAAACTTCAGCATTTTTTGATGCAGCTGTTGGTACCTGTTCACTGATCACATTGGAAACTTTTTCTCCCTCATCATTCTTCTCTTTTATCAAAGAAGAGCAAGGACAGTGAAATGTGCACAGAATGTTTGCACAGTCTGCAACTGAGTGTTTTTATGTTGATTCCTGTGCCAAAATAAACTCATTTATCACAATCTTTGTTTTTGTTTTGTTTTTTTAACTTTTTGTTTCATCATGGGATAAAACTTTAATCCCTACGGACACCATCCGTCAAATTATTTTTCATTCTGTCAAATGATTTTGTCACTTAAGTGCACACCTGCCACCTTTGTCTTACAGACATCCAGGAAACCCCTGAATGACGGTCTCAGATACCAGGACAGCCATGGTTTCATACATTACATACCCAAGAGACTAATCCCAGAAAACTTGCAGGGTGGGGCATTGCTCTGCATTTTGCAAGTTAATTTTTACTGTTTTCAAAACGATTGCAGAGGGGTGGTCTGTTTCCAGTTGCAAAGTCGCAAAAGGACAAATGGTGAACCTACACGTAGAAATGAGTGCAGTTTATTTTTTGTTTATCGTTGTTAGTTTATCTGGCAACACATTGTGTTATTGGTTCAATGAACTTAAGCCCACTGCTCTGAAAACACACATTGAAGCTGGGGTTCAGTGACTCCTTAAATTTACTTTCTTGACTTTTTTGAGTTTATCCTGTTTATTTATTAACTCAAAGAAAAGGCTTGAGCTGCAGGTGAGCAGGAGAGCGGTGGGTGGAGATAGATGCTCTCAAAAAATAGTCACAGGAGATATATTTATTTTTTCACCCAAGAACAATGATCAATTCCAGTCAAAAAAAAGTCTCAAATATGAGTAAAGGGGCAACTCATGTAGGTTGGACCAGCCTGGGGATAGATGAAACAGCAGAGTCCTTGACTGACTCTGAGAGGCTGTTTATAAATGAACCACATTCCGATTTGACTAAACCCCACCAAGTTTGTGTGAGCAGGGGATACTGTGAAACTGCAGTAACAACACGACTGCTTTCTTGTAGGGATAGCTGGAGTCTTTTCTACTATAAATGCCTTAAATTCTGTTAAAACCACAGATGAACAACTAGTTTGCAATGATGCACAGTGTCAACTAGTGTTTCTGATAGTCGACAGGTTGACTAGTCTGTGACACTCCCAGCATATTCATAGCTTTGAGCATACTAAATGAGACAAAAATGTCCAGTTACACCCAGGCCATTTTAATGCATGAAATGATATTCATGGACAAAATTCTAAATACTATAAGTAAATTTAATTAACAGAAATTAGTTTTTAGGGGTTTAATCAATACCAGTGGACCTGAAAGAATGATATAATTCAGGCTAGTGTTAATGAAGGGTGAGTTTGAAAAAAGTTCTTTTATAACCTTGCGGTTCAGAATGTGTCACAAAATGTTTCAACTCGAGATCCACCTACTGTCTGATCTCCTGCTACGGTTTGTTATGAACTGTTTCGACCTCTCAGATCGTCCGGGACAGGTCTGCTTTCTGTCCCCACTGTCAAAACTGAACATGGAGAAGAAACAGAATCCATTTTCTAACACATCTTTTGATCAACCTTCCAGAAAGCTTGAGGTCGGCTCCAGCTTTCAGTTCTTTTAAATAGAGGCTCAAAACGATTCTGTTCACTGCTGCTTTTTAAGTTACATTTTGGGCTATTTATTCATATCTTGTGCTGCTCTGTAACTGTGCTGCAATTTGTATTCTCCTGCTTTATCAGTTTTACTCCATTCTGGCTTAGTTTCATCATCTATTTTTTTTAATTCTATTTAAATCATCCAAACGTCTTTTTTATATTGCCTTGTGTTTCTTTTGTATCTTGTCTTAATGCCTTTTTATCTCTTCTGTAAAGCACTTTGAATTGCCATTGTTGAAAGCTGCTATTCAAATAGAGGTGCCTTGCATAGTGGTAAGTGAGAGAATGCCAGGGTTTTTTGTGGCTGAGGTGACCCTTTAAAATCTACTCAAACATGCATAAAGTCAAAATAAAAACAAGCCTTTTATTTTCAGCTAATGTGATATCCTGCTTTCACTTGAAAGCATCAAGACGTATTCTTTTCTTGCCGGCTTTGTTGCAAAGAAAGTTGTGAAGCAATATCATGAAGCAAACATGCTTTTAGCTGTTTTCTCAAGTCGTGGATTAAAGGATTTGACACCCAGCCCCTTGGTCCCTGGTCCATTGTTGAAATGAAAGCCAGTGGCAAACTGTGTGAGTCGCAGCGAGCTGCAGCGAGGGCATGCACCATATGGTGAAGTCTTGCTACACGGCCGCTGATCCGTCCATCAAAGCCCATTGTTTCTGTTTGTTCAGGCTTCAAAGGGAATACTGGTCAGTCTGGAAAACCACACAGTCAAACGCTGCAGTTTTTGCCAAAGGGCTCTGGGAGGCAGGTATTCATCTCTGTTTAGTTGAAACTTTATCGGCAATCCTGCAGAAACATGTGCATGTGAACAAACAAGCTGTTGGCAAAGTGCCTGAGCTGAGTTGTTCTAAAAGGTTCCGCCTGAGGTGGGTGTACATAATGATTCAAATGAAGATCATTAGAATGCGTCAGATGGTTATTATTAGATAAGAAGCTTCTATCTTCTCCTCTACTTTTCAATTACAAGGGAAAAAATTACCAATTTTCATCAACCCAAATGGATTTTTGAAAATGTTCTTATAATGGACTTTGAATGGGCTTCATGCAAACCGGCACATTTAATAAACCTGTACAGAACAACATGCTGCATGTTCTTGCTTTTCCCTTTTCAGGAGTAAAGAGGTTGGCAGCCTTTGGCAAATTGACTGTTCACTTAACACTTTCCCAAACTGCGATCGTCCAGTCATAACTTAGCAACCGTAACTAGGCACAGCAGGCCTGTCAAGCTCTGGATTTCTCCACATGCTGAAGCTGTGTGCATGGGACCGTAGTGAGAGAGATACTCAGAATTTAATGAGTTTGGAGGATGGTGTCTTTTTTTAAGCTTTCCCAAAACCAAAAACACAAGAGCAAAAGTTTTGGGGACTGGATTAAACAGAGTTTATGTGCTCTAAGAAGCAATCATTAGCATGTCAGGCTAATTAAGTTACTGTAGTGACCTAACTGGTGTGCAAGTAACGAATTACAAGTACTCACATTTGTAATTAAGTCTTTTTTGGGGGGGCTACTTCTACTATTATGACTATTTTTTCAAGTCTGTAATGTAAGAATGCATTACACTGTGTAATTTCCATCACTGTTTATATAATTATAATTCACTACTGAGTAGACCTACAATTTGAATTAACATCCAAATGTTTCATCTGCATTTTTGTTGTAAATAAGGCTATCCAGGGGCAAACGGGCCAATTAAAACCTTAACATCTGGACAAAGAAAGAAAATGCTGCAGCAGTACAGCTTTACAGAAGTGACTGTGACACTGAACAGAACAGTGCAGGAGTTGGGAGTAATTTAAACTGGAGGTACTCCTTTGTGCTATTGATAATGCATTTAACATCAAAACTAATACTCTGAGTAGTTTTGAGGAGAATACTTTGCACTCTTAAGTATTTTTTAACACCAGTATTTTACTTGTAGCTGAAAAATATTTTATTAATCTAACAGTGTTTCCACTCGAGTGCAGATTTTAAGTACTCCTTTTCACCACAGAACCTAAGCCAGCATTATTTCTGGGACCAAGGAGCATTCTATTAGCCAACTATATTTTCTTACATCATACCTTTAAAAAAAAAAAACCTGATCACAAGTAATAAATATAATGTGTACTTGGCTTGTGTGGCTTGCTTTGTGTTTGGATTTTGACACTCCAGCAACTCTCACCAAACTTGTTGCATACTGATTTAAAATATGAACAATAAAGAATAAAGTCCAAATATGTAAACTAAGGCACTAAACATGGTTTGATTCGAATTTTTTGATAACCCTAAGACTAACCTGCTAAACTGCAATACAAGAACAATGCAGCTTCTTTATTTCCATGTCCTCCACATGGATCAACTGGCTTTTTTTTTATTTTTTAGCAAAATATCATGTATGCAGCCATTAGAGCACATTTAAGACCCCATTTACCAGGGATTCACATTTTTATAACAAGTCAGCTAGAAACGTTAAAGGTCCAGTGTGTATGATTTACTGGGCTCTACTGGCAGACTATGGCAGAAATGGAACATAATATTCATAAGTATGATTTCATTAGTCTAAAATCACCTGAAAATAAGAATTGTTGTGTTTTCGTTCCCTCAGAATGAGTCGTTTATATCCACAGGCAGAGCGGGTCCTCTTACATGGAGGTTGCCATGTTGTACCCTAGATGCCTCTAAATCCCACACTGGCCTTTTTAAAAAACAGTCATGTTTTCAACCAACTCCTGGAGCTACTGTCAGCATAGGTAGCTTATTCAGATCATCAGGGAAAAGGTGAGAAATATATTCAGATTTATTATATAGTAATTCACTGAGTTTTAATGAGTTTCTGTTGTTGAGATGATGCTCTTGCGCTGAAACTCTCTTTGGAATGAAACTTTTCGAAGCAAGAGAAACTGGTGCACTGTAGTAAAAGCACCATAGCTCTCATGCCATTCAAATGTTGAGGATTTTTATACTGAATGTAATATAGCAAAGTTGTAAAATGCTTTCATTTCTCTCTAATGAAGAATAAAGTATAATAAAGAATATTTCATCAATCAATCAAACAATATTTATTTATATTTGTAGCACTGTTTATGCATATTCATAAAATATTTTGCATAAATAAATAGATAAATAAATAGTTGACTATAATACACACACAGTATAGAATAATGTTTTCTCTGATTCTGCTCTGATATGTAAATTGTTCTTTTGAGCTTTTCTCTCACTCTTTCTCCCTGGATTTCTGGATTAGAATGTTCCTATATCATGTGAATATGTAAATAGTTTGTTTGATCTTCTCCCTCTCATTGTAGTTTTTTTTTTTTTACTTGTTTATTTCAAATATACGATATCCCTGTAGCGAGTTTGTGACTATTTGGCTGAAGATTTCTCTATCTACCTGTCATATGCCTGAGGGAGATGAAATCTGCAACTACCACAACCACAAAGCTTTATGCAAATGAATGTGTGCTGATATCATCAATATGCCAATGAGCATGTGACGTCACATAGCACTGGAAAGAGTTGGCAACACTGGATAAAATCTGCCACTGACAGTTGTTGTCAGCTTGAAAAATGAAGCCTGTTATAGTTTACTCCTGTCTGAAAATAAAGACCCATTGTAAATAGTGTAATCATGGTCCCTAACATTCCACTAATAATTGGAATAATAGCCCAATCACAAGAAAAGGGTCTTACGCAACACTTCAGTCCGATGAGACTGTCCTGATCCAAACTTATCTTTTTCTCTTGTTGGAATAAATATATTCTTCCTGTGTATGTTTGCCCCATGTGGAGGAAACAGTATGCGACATGAATGACTTTCTGGATTGGACAGAAACATGGCAGAGGCAAAACAAAACTGGTCTGGTGCTGATACAAAACACAGCACATCTCTTGCATTCTCCCCCCATTTAAAGCTTTCAGGAGAAGTATGCGCCGGTGTGATTGCTGCTTAAAGGGATAATTCGGATTATTTAATGCAGGGTTGTATAAAATACTTATCTACAGTCAGTGCATTACCTACAGGAATACCAGCACGGAACCTAAGCAATGTACTGCTGTGGACAGGATCAGCATCAAAAGGTATTTTAGCCACTTAAACTGATATTGATTTTTTTTAAGTGGACCTCTTTAAAGTGTAAGCTATATTTAGAATATTTTTACCACTTCACCTTGCCAGCAGCCTTAATGAAGGAAAAAACACTCTCTTCAAACCATCCAAACTCCGTGGGTGTAATCAGTAATTTTACCACACAGAATACAGGAGTTGCTGGTCTAACACTGCCTCAATGTATTAGGTTGTTATATTATTGTGAGACTTCTGTGTGTTAAAAGACAGTTTCAAAGCTGCAAAATAACACAAACAAATTAAGAAGGCAGGAGTAGACCCGCTACTCCTGTGTTCTGCAAGGTAAAATGACTGATTTTACCAAAGGAGTTTGGTTTGGAGAAAGTAATATTTGGCTAAGATAATAATAATCCTCGTCGAAAAAGGCTGTCTGATGGAAAAGTTGAATGGTGAAAATATTCTTAATATAGTATACATTTAAACTGGCAATGATTTTTTTTTTAGGTGGACCTTTTGCAGTTGGCTGAAATATCTTTTGCTGCTGATCCTGTCCACAACAGTACATTGCTTAGCTTCCATGCTGATGGCTGTCTCTGCTTTTCAAAACTGTTGTCATGCCAACCACCATCTACTGTAGGTAATACACTGACTATGGGTAAATACTTCATACAACCCCAGATTAAATAATCCCAATTATCCCTCAAATTATTGTAGAAAGAACAGCAGAAACGCACATTTTCAGCAGATTAGACGCTCACAGCGGGCAGAGCCACTTTGCACATGTCAACAAAGTTATAACATATAAATACTTTGGAGAATGTAAACACATCTTATTGGATCACTTTATTTAGCTTTTACATAAACAGTTAATTTGGAATTTCTAATCAGAATGATTTTAATCGGGATGAAGAAAAGTAACTGCACAGTTCTTGATATTTTGAGTGTTGATATTGGGGTTCTTTACAATTTGTCAGCGCTCATATTGGCATTCTCTATGACTTTTTAACGTACATTCATATTGGGGTTCTTTATGATTTTTAGCAATCATATTGAGGTTCTTTATGACTTTTAGCATTAATATCAGGGTTCCTGATATTCTGGAGCATTGATACTGGGGTCCTTTATGATTTTTAGTGTTGATATTGGGTATTTTTTTACAATTTTTAACATTGGTACTGAGGATCTTGATAGTTTGGAGTATTGATATTGGGATTCTTTAAGATTTTTAGCATTGATATTGTTGTATTTGACTATTTTTATTGAGATCAATGCTCTTAATATTTGGAGAGTTGATATTGGGGTTCTCTACAATTTTCGGCTTTGATAAAGGGGACTTTGATCATTTGGAGTGTTTATTACTGTGTGATATGCGAGAATTAAAAGCTTGGTGTAGCAACAGTAACCTGAAAAGTCAATTGAAGTGGCTACCACCTAAGTCAGCTGACAATCATGATGTTTTGTTGCCTCTCAGTTTGAACAAAGACAGCAAGAGTGACACCTCTGTACAGTACCTGTCTGTTAGAGGAGTGATGACTAATCGCGGCGTGTTGCCCAGGTATTCGTAGGAGTAGAGAAACTGTGCATCACAAATGTTGGCAAAACAATGCTTCTCCTTCTCATCCCAACGGTGTCGCAGCTGGGAGAGCCACACAAAGGCCTGAGAATTCTCCACCTTGAAAAAAAAAAGAGAGAGAGAGAGTTCCAAGGTTTGAGCTAAAGCCAGAAATAATCTGTGCTTTTCCACCCTCTAATTATGGTAATGACACACCTCGCCTGAATATCTTGAGTGCATTACTCACTGGTAATAGCCTCTCAAAAAAATACAGCAGCAATCACGGTGTCTGCATAAGAATTCATACAGTTCAGGTTCTTGGACAGATTTATCCACAGTGCCCCCCCGCTCACCTTCTGAGCGATCATTTTGGCTACCACGTCTCTGGCGTGGACGTCGATGGTGCAGATGGTCATGACTTTCTGACGATCGCCCGGTGTGAGCTGCCCTATCAGCAAGGAGATGAGGGTGTTGAGCTGGGACACCTGTTTCTTGTAGTACTCCTTCATGGCGTTGTCATAGCCCTCCTCCAGACGGGCGAATGCCATGCCCACATCAGACGTCCACCAGATCTGAGTACAGGTCAGCGCCACCTGAGTCAGAGATGATGAAAGAATTCACAGGCAGATTCTGTAGAAAGATGTAGTTCATGAGATGTATGTAGGTGGATTCCATATTAGAGGTTACTCAGATTGTCTCTGCTTGTTTACTTGTATCCAATGGAAATAAAAGCATCTAAATATGAAACAAATGCATGAACTGAGCCAACTAATGAATATGTATACTGTATGTCCATATGTTTCATGCATAAAACTGGCAAGCCATCGCCTGTACAACCCAGAGATGTCTCTTTATATCTGTCAGTGGGAAGCTTTGGATTGAGATGCTAAGTTTACATTTGTCTGTTTGTTTGGCTGTTTTGCTGACCAGTGTGGAAAGTCAGCTTCGCAGAACACGAGGCGGGCTGAGCAGGTTTTAAGTGCCCTGGCCATTTAATGGACATGGGATTTAAAAATAATCTTCCTCTTGTTATTTTTCCTCAGGAAAAAATCCTTTTCTACAGTCAAGGGTAATTTCAAGATGGGAGGGAGATGTCCAACTCACTTTTTAGAATCCTATTTTAATCTCCTCCTTTATGATTCCCTCCAAACAGTGTCCTTTTACTGTCCAGCTGTCATGAACCACAAGAGAAGATCTGAGTATGTCACCTTAATGTATTACCGTGCGCTCACAGCAATAAGCTTTATGAGGACCAGTGAGAGCCCATATGCAGCCAGAGAGGAAGACCTGCAGATGATACTGAGGGCTGAAAAAGTACTATAGTCTCGCCTCCATGTTATTTGAGTGAAAAGAAAAAAATAATTTATGTTTTAAATTACAATTTATAGTCTCATAAAAAGTCAAAGTCAGTCCAAGAAAAGGCAGTAGAGAACAGTGTTCTTTTATATAAAAATGTTAATACATTATTCAGGGAGAAATTTCACAGGAGGTATGATGGTCATGGCCACCGTGCCCCCTCAGTCTGGCCTTATGATCCTCAAAAGTTATACACCCCGCCCGCACTGCCCCATCTGATTTTGCCATTTTTATCTCTGCCTTACTGGACAACATTACATTGCTTGAAACAACCCAATAGCATCCAATCAAGTTGCAGGAGAGAAGCATGCAGAACTAATGTTACATTACTTCAGCTGGAAAAAAATGACACCAAAGATTATTTCCTGTTGTACAAAAACTATGTTGTGATCAGTTATAATTGCACATAATAACGTCCAACTTCATTCAATATTTGACCTTGTATTAAGAACAGCTAAGAGTGCATTCAAACTTGATTAGGACTCCAAACACAAAGTTTAGAACTTGGGACTTGTCACTTGTCAGTCTTGTCTTGGGATTAGATTTGAGACTTGCCTGTCTTGACTTGGGATTTGACTAGGGACTCACCTGTCTTGACTTGGGACCTGATTTTAGACCTTCCTGTGTTGATTTGGGACCTGATTTTAGACCTTCCTGTCTTGGCTTGGGGCCTGAGTTGGGACCTGTCAGTCTTGACTTGGGATTTCACTCAGGATTCGTTTGTCTTGACACAGGATTCCACTTGGAACTTGCTTGTTTTGACTTCAGACTTAACTTGGGGCTTGTCTCTCTTGACTTGCGACTGAATTCTTAGTAGTCAACATCACATTGTGCACATGATCAGCGGTGGGTTTGATTTTGAACCTGGTTCAAACTGAGCTATTTATGACGATTGGTCAACACAAATCCAGCACTGGCCAACATGAGACTTCACCAAATTCATCCTGTTGTGCTGAAAGTTCTGAGAAAAAAGGATTGACTGAGCTGAGATGAGAAAGTTTGACAAATAAGCAAATGAATGAGACAAGAAACTCAACATACAAATTTTTATTTACTGCTCTTATATCGCTATGTTGACATAGCTGACCTAGTGGCATACTCTGTGTTACAGCCAAATGTTTGAAACATTTATGTTAGGAAACATATTTTTTAGGTGACATATTTTAGGTTCTTTTTTTATCTGGGGGTTCTAATAGAATAGGTTTACAGGCTTTAATGTTCACAAAACAGTATTTTTCTGCTGCCCACTGTGATTCAGCAGGTATTCAGTGGGCGGGACAGTCACCTACGTAGAGGTTGTGTTAAGCCCTTTGTGACATCATAAAGAGAAGCAAATCTGACTGGTGTTTTGAAACACATTTTCTGAAAGGGGGAGCAGGCAAAAAAGATGGTAGTTTCTCATAATTGGGGGTCTTCAGAGACACTGAGGATGTATATTTTTGTTGAAAAACCATGATAAAGTATATTTTGTATAATATGTGACCAAATCTAACATTCGTCGCCCCAACTCTTCAAGCCCAGGATTTTTTAGAATTATTGGTAATTTGTAAATACCAATACATTATTTTGTGAAATAAACAGCTTTTTTATTTCTTTATTTCACTGAAAGTTATACTGTGCATTAAAAATATTGTAAACCATCATTCACCCTTAAGTTAAATTATTTATTTCCATTTATTGATGGCCTTGCTACCCTGGCATTTGCCCTTCATGCCCTCAAAAATTTGAAAAACCAAAGGCAAAGTGGCCTTGCCCCCCTGCATTATTTATCATAAGTATCAGTTCTCTATTAATAAATGAAATTTGATTTTAAGTAGGGTTAGGCCATTAAAAGTTGTTGGATTAACATTATTATGGGAAGCATGAATACCAATTTCATCACAATGCATTATTTGGTGGATTGATTATCTAGTATTTATTTATTTATTCTTTGGTTGTGGAGCAATTGACTTAATTGCATCACTTCTGAAAGCAAACCTGAGACAACAAGTGAAAGATGGAGATTGTTTGTAAAGGGAAAAGTAGGTGTAATTATGAAGCAGTCTGAAGTCACAGTTTGTCATTTGTTCAAGTGTCGCTCCTCATTTCATATGAATTTAGGGGAGGGTCACGCAAATAATAGGAGGAGACATGTTAACAGAGGCTGATTATGTACTGGGGGTCATGCTATTTGCCTCTGTCAGTTTTTGTCAGTGCGACTGTCAGTAATTATAAGAAACAAGTAATTAGGCCAATATTAATGAACATAATATGCGATTACTGCAATGCAAACAAATACATGGCTGGCATCAGACTCAAATTTGAAGTTGATCATCAATGAACTGCAAAATCACTGCAGACTGCAACTCAACTTTTCTTTGCTTTGTTAAGAAATTTAAGGGTGCGTCTGGTTGCATTTACTTCAGTATTAGCATCCATCTCCACCTCCATCTGTTCCGCTCTCAGCTGCTCTATCTCTGTGTATATATTGTGCCTCTTTGATTTCTCTAATACTTCATCTGAACTTTGTTTACCATGAACATGTTTATTGCCTCCAAATGTATTGATAATTCAAGTAATATTTGGAATTGAAAGTAGTTTTTCTGAGGTGACATTGGCCAGAGTAAATATTTATAATCAACATCACTGCGTTATCATTCAGAGCTTAGAGGACTCATAGATACCCCACCACTGATCTGCTCCTATGAGCTCTCCTTAACTGGCACAATGCGTCTGCAGGGCAGTACCAGGATCAGTCCAGGACCAGGAGCTGACTGCATAATGAGCTGCTGCATTAGTAACTCAGTCACTGAATGCACACAGGCTGAATACACATATTTGTGCAACACCATTTTCTTACTAATCTGGCCCTCAACAGCAACATTTTTTACACTGTCGATTTATAAGTGACTCAGTAATGATTCATGTTTTTTCTCATAAGTTTTTAATGAAAGAATACTTATACTTTAAAAAAAAAGGTTGACCTCTGTATTCTGTTGAATTATTACTTGAAGAATAATTCAGGATTAAATTATTTTTACACCTGTTTTTTTATAAGGTAACTTCTTTCAAGTCTTCTTTTCTCTGAACAAAATTTAAAAAAAGCCTGCAACTGTACTTGAATTAAACACCAGTGACTCATAACTTCACATGGACTTGAGCCTTTTGACGTGAAAAAACTTGACACCTTTCCCCAAGCTTAAAGATTAAAAAGTCTGTTATTTAAAAAGTGAGAATCCATGAATCCAGTCTTTTCCTCTCCATTTCCTAATAATGTTAAAACTATTCATTCCCAGCAAGACACCACTTAATTCTCCAGATCCACCTTGTTTGAACTAATCCTACACCTGGGACTTTGCTCGGGACTTAACTGTCTTGACATGGGACTTGACTTGAGACTTGTTTGTCTTGATGTGCCTGTTTTGAATTGGGACTTGTCTCAAGACTTGTGCTGACTTCAGCCTTAACTTTGGACTTGCTTGTCTTGACGTCGGACTTAACTAGAGACCTTACTCAGTACATGCCTGCCTTGACTTCGGATTTCTCTCAGGACTTACCTGTCTTGACTTGGGACTTGACTTGGGACTTGCTTGTGTTGACTTTGGACTTGGTTTAGGACTTGAGTGTCTTGACTTTGAACTTCACTCAGGACCTGTTTGTCTTGACTGAGGACTTGATTCAGGACTTGGCCAGTCTTGACTAGGGACTTGACTTGTTACTTGCATGTCTTGACTTGACTTGGGACTTGTTTGTCTTGATGTGCCTGTCTTGAATTGGGACTTGACTAATGACTTGTGCTGACTTGAGTATTAAATTTGGACTTGCTTGTCTTGATGTAGGACTTGACATGGGACTTTACTCAGTCCTTGCCTGTCTTGACCTCAGATTGCACTCAGGACTTGCCTATCCTGACTTGGGACTCATTTGTCTTGACTTACTGTAGGACTTAACTCTGGACTTGTCAGACTTGGTTTGGGACATGACTCAGGACTTGCCTGTCTTGACCTAGGATTGCACTCAGGTCTTGCCTGTCCTGACTTGGGACTTATTTGTCTTGACTTAGGACTGAACTCTGGACTTGTCAGACTTGGTTTAGGACATGACTCAGGACCTGACTGTCTTGACTTGGGACTTGACTCTGGACTTGTCAGTCTTGGTTTGGGACATGACTCAGGACCTGACTGTCTTGACTTGGGACTTGACTCTGGACTTGTCAGTCTTGGTTTGGGACATGACTCAGGACCTGACTGTCTTGACTTGGGACTTGACTCTGGACTTGTCAGTCTTGGTTTGGGACATGACTCAGGACCTGACTGTCTTGACTTGGGACTTGACTCTGGACTTGTCAGTCTTGGTTTGGGACATGACTCAGGACCTGACTGTCTTGACTTGGGACTTGACTCTGGACTTGTCAGTCTTGGTTTGGGACATGACTCAGGACCTGACTGTCTTGACTTGGGACTTGACTCTGGACTTGTCAGTCTTGGTTTGGGACATGACTCAGGACCTGACTGTCTTGACTTGGGACTTGACTCTGGACTTGTCAGTCTTGGTTTGGGACATGACTCAGGACCTGACTGTCTTGACTTGGGACTTGACTCTGGACTTGTCAGTCTTGGTTTGGGACATGACTCAGGACCTGACTGTCTTGACTTGGGACTTGACTCGGGACTTGTCTTGTTTTGACATTAGACTTGAATTGTGACTTG
>JAJHUR010093836.1:0-21259 GCA_027495735.1 Lutjanus campechanus | reverse complement strand
TTTTTTTTCCATTTGAAAACTGGTCACCATTCACTTCCATTGTTTTGGAGATTCACTGATTTCCTGTGAAACTCCACCAGTGTTTTGTGGACTTCAAAACTAAACCCAACCTTCAATCAGCATGAGGGTGAGTAGATAATGACTTAACTTTCATTTTTGGGTGCACTATTTCTTTAAACCTGACCTGGGTTTAGAGTAAAAAGTTTTAAAGGGAGAATTAAATGTAAACTTTCTTCATTCTAAGATAGTTGAGGCAGTTTGGTGCAACAGGATTTACCGTTAAACCATGATTTAATCGGATTTTAAAATGAACCCTTGTTAGTGCAATCCAGCCAATGATTTAGTAAGCCTGATACTTGGGAGCTCGTGTTGCTTTTACACCCTGTGCGCGAGGCACTTAGTTGAAATGATGTCACGGTTACTGCAAATGACCAAATAAGGAAATTGACACACGGAGGTGAGATTTGTTCTGCTCACTTTTCAGACTGAATGAGGAGACAGATACAGAGTGTACTGCTCTGTTAGAGCTTTCCCAAAGTGTCGGTGTGTGCCCTCGACCTGCCTGCTGTCTCTGTGTGCGCGCGAGTGTGTGTGTACGTGTGTGTGCGCGCGCGGGCGTGTGTGTGTGAGCTGCTGTAGTTTGTCGAGGAAAGAGAAAAGAGGAAGCAGTTCCGCCCTGAGAAGCTCGTGCAGGCCGCGGAGATCTGAGAGAGAAAAAAAACAACAAGCGTTACAAAGACACAAGTCAAGGGTTTGTTTGTTTTTTATCTTGCGGACTCCGGCGGGACTTTTCGTCTTCAGGTGTGTCTCCGCTGAACGGCCTGGTCGTGAGTCGTAGAAAATGAGCTCCGTGTCAGAAGTTTCAGTCTGAAGCTGCACCCATACAATCCTCCATGCTCGTGTCTCCTGCTTGCAGTAACGTTACCAGGCGGATTTATTCGAGGACTTCTCTTCGACTTTGGATTGTGCCTAGGCTCGGGTCGGAGGGTCTCTGATTCAGGTCCTGGAAAGTTTTATTTTGGTCGGGACATATCCCAGTTCAGAGGCAGTATGAGTGGAGAAGAGGAGAGATTCAAACTGGTGGTGGTGGGAGGAGGAGGTGTGGGGAAGAGCGCCCTGACCATTCAGTTCATCCAGGTACGGATCTCTACACCTGGACCTATCCTATACCTCTATTACACACTCACAGCGTATAGGTCAGACTATAATAGGCCTACATACTAGACTCCATTGTATAATGTATTATTACGATAATAATGTATTACATTACATAATGACTTTGTTATTGTTTAGTAAATCAGTAATTCTTTCAAGATCAGCTACTGACTTAAATGACCAGGTTCTGAAAAATCTCTTTGGCTTGTGAGTCATTAATAGTCAAGTCATTAATTAATCATCAATAAAGTGTACCAGGTTTCTCACTTCACCGTTAAGCATAGTTGTTATCAGGCTTGCAAATTGTAAGTACTTTCCTCAATCAATCACTGGTAAAGTTAACGATCGATTAATTGATTATTCGAAGCAACAAGCATTTTGCTTATAAAACACCAAGACAACACCAAATGTTTTTCCCCCCAATCAAAGCTAAATGTCCACAGCTACATCTTGCATATTCTCCAACAGCATTATGAAACATATGAAGACATAAAAGTCTACACCTTCAACTCATTAGAGCTGCAACTAATAGTTGATTGCCATTTTGATAATCGATTAATTGGTTTGAGTAATTTTTCGGAAATAAAGTCAAAATAATCTGATTTCGGTCCCTTAAATGGGAATATTTTCTGGTTTCTTTACTCCTCGCTGAGAGTAAACTGAAAATTTGTGGACGTCATCTTAGGCTTTGGGAAACACTGACATTTTTAACCATTTTCTGACATTTTAAAACAAACTATAAGTTAATTAATGGAGAAAATAAATGACCAATCAATCAAATATAGAAATAACCGTGAGTTGCAGCCCTTAACCACGTGTTTATCAGATAGCATGCCGAGCACATTCAAAAAAAATAATCTCTGTTATATTTCATATCTTTATTTGATAGTAAATTGATTAAATTTTACTTGATCGACCCAATTCTTAACCGATAAATCATTGACTTATTGTTATCATCCCTTGTTGTTACATCTTAATGTAAGTTACGTTAAGTAAGTAACCAGATTCTCTTCCAGTTTTTTCCAGGAGGTAAGTGGTCAAACAAACCAGACTGATACATCGGTCAGCCAATTTTATAGGCCCGATATAGAGTGCCTAATGCTGTATTTGAGACAACATTGGAGATCGGAATTTCCCAGTTGAAATTTCCAACTTCCGACCTGAAAACCTACCACGTGTACAACGCCAAAAGTAAACAAAAAGCATGACTGACAGTTAGAAATTGATGACTTTCGTAGGCAGGTTCGCACTCATGTGAACCCTCAGCAGTGCAGCATCCTTGCATAAACAAATCAAAGGGGGGAAAATGATGTGAGGTAACAGATGCTATCATACATTTTATTTTATGGCTCTTAGAAACACTGGCGATATATTAAGACATCAGTTTACATGCGGAACATGTTTTATTATATGATATGTCTGTATTATTTTAGGCTGGGTGCTGCCATTGTTATTTGACATCAGATGGTGACATCTTCATGAGTTCGCAAGTAGGAACTCTGACTTTGAGCGACGTTCCAAAGTATTTTTTGCTAATAGGATGTTGGAAAGTTTCGAGTGGTCTGGAACTCAACATCAGTCACACTCCATCCGGTGGCCCACCATGGGACCTAAAAAATGCACTGCCATGGAAGAAATATGAACTGTAGTCAATGGCGAGGGGCAAATTATTTTTTTTATCCTGTTTTAATTGTTCAAATTACACATATGATGTTTGTCAACTTAAAGGATAATTTTTCAAGTCAAGACAGTTGCTGTTTGACTTTGTCCAGCTATGATTATTGGCTGGAACTGAAGTGCCTCAAAACAATACATGAAATATGAAAGCAAGACAAGTCAAAGCATCAGATTTGTAAATAGGCTCGGGTGGTATAACTGGTTGATTCCAGCAGGCATGGCATGTCTGTGCAACGGTTTTAATCTATCGTCCACACATCTGCACATCTGCTCACACCAGCAGCATTTCAGAAGCATTTCAGCAGCGGAACGTTTTGCCTGCGTGATTATGTTTACTTGTTCAGATTTTGTTGATTTGGTCCTCTTTCTTTGCTCTCTGTGCTTCTACCATGGGAAAAAATAGTTTCGTTAATAGTTTCTCATCTGTCTGTCTTCATGATCGCGAGTCTGCATGAGGTCTTTTATTTTGAAAAGTGACCAGATTCTTTCTAATTTACTTTACTTCCTGTGTCTGACTTCCTGCCCGTTCGATCTGCTCTGTGCTAATTGATGCGGCATCCATCAAAAATAGAGTCCGATTTTCAATACCTTCCTAAATTCGAACACTCCTCTTTCTATTAAACTGATAGGGAGATGTTGTATTGTAGTGTGCAGCTTACATCACCAGGGGTCAGTCTCTGCACAGTGGGACTAACTGTTAAAAAAAAAGAATAAAAATGGGATTATTTTTGGTTCAAGTCTAACGATAAAGGTAAGCTTACAAGCACTGCAGACTACTGACCGGTCAGAGTAGCGTTTCTTTTTGAGTTTGTAACTTTAGTGAGCATGGGAGAGGGCGAGTGACAGACTAATTACTGTGACAGAGAGTGATGGTGAATGGGTGCCGAGTCTGTCAGTTATTGAAAGCTGCATCTTCTCATGACCAAAGCAGAGCTCCTGTGTGTGCGCGTGTTGTTTCCCAGCTGTAGGAATAGCACTGATATGACGATCAGCTCTGCCTACGTTGAGGCAGGCAATGCTACAGCACAGTGGAGTACAGTCAGTTGAGCCGATTTACACAGGTTTTACGCAATTACCGCTGTAATACCGCATACCTCGGTGCAGTGTCTGGAGGGTGTGAAGGTATGATAAAATAGATACCACCCAAGCTTAGTTGTAAAGACAATAAAACACATTCAAAGTTCCATCTGGGATTTGTAGCAAACAGACAGATATTTCTTGTCACTGTATTAAACATTGTTTACTGTTTAGAGAAGAAACTGTGCCCACAGGAGTATCTTGCCATTAACACCGAATGTGTCCCACAGTCCTACTTTGTGTCAGACTACGACCCGACCATCGAAGACTCCTACACCAAGATCTGCACTGTGGACGGAAAGGAGACCCGGCTGGACAGTAAGGCTCCGTCACACTGGACATGAATCCATACTTGACACTGTTTGTCAGAGGGATTGCAGGGTGTGTGAAAGGCTTTGTTTGAAAGCAGAGGGTGTGTTGCACCGTGATGTGATATGACACAGTCAGGCAGTGTGTTTGCTTTCTGGATGTTTCATTCCCTTGTTAGGACTTGTACTTGGCCAGTGTTGCTGCATGGAGCCCGGCTGTAGTGTGTTGGGTCACACTGCTGTTTCACCACGCAGTAATAAGTGAATCATCAGATGCAGACAGATTGAATCTGCACAGCTTCTGTTAATACCACTTCGTCTGGCTGCTCTTTATATGTTTACAAGTTGGTTTACAGCACTGTAAACTACTGCACATTTGACTCTAAGTATAGAATCTTGTATTCTTTTCCATACCATACCCTTCATAAACATTACTGTAGACCAAATGATACAGTTTGGTGAAATGTAAGCTTCTTGGATGAACAGAAGCAGTAGGTCATTATCTCTGAAACCACATAGATTTGATTTTTCTGTTGGGAGCACTTATGTATGTCTTGGAGTGATGTGCACAGATGTTGCAGTATGTGAGGTCAGGTAGGTTGTGTAAAGGGTGGGACCAGCATTCACTCATGCCTACTCACTGGCTCTGTCAGAGTCCTAGACAGGAACATTGGCTTCCTCAGGCCCCGTCTGTGCCTCTCGTGTACCTTTATGTTTGAGTCACACAGCTATACATTAGTTTTTCTGAATGTTAAATCCTAGCGGCCAGTATTTCAAAACTTTTAATCTAGATGAGAACTATCCGGCTAGGATTAAATCTCAAATTTGGGTATTTCAAAAACAAACTGATCCTACAAAATTGGGATACAGATTTGGTCATCCAGTCCTACCCAGAATCCAGATCAAATTTTATTTTCTGGTATTTCAAAGGATAGTGTTGATGCTAAAAATCAGGAAAGGTACATTCATCGTGGGAGTAGAGACATGTAGGGCTCACAGGATGTATTTTATCATTCTTTTATTAATTTCTTGCATGTTAAAGTAACACAGATCATGGCAAAATAGTATCCATTCTAAATTAAACAATTAACCAATAGACCAATATTTTTATTCAAATACCAAATAAAACTCCTAGCTGTTATTGAGTAAAAAACAAAAAAATGTACGCTAGTGAACCATTATTTTACTGAGGGTCTTCTGATCAACAAAAACAGTTCCATGCTGACGAAACAGTTAACTGTTTTACAGTTTTTTTTGTCTGTGATAATGAAATGTTACTTTGACCAACAGATGGAGGCCGATCCAAACACTGCAAAACTAGATTCTGTGATCCTGATCTTGTGGTATCTGGATCAGAATAATCCTATGTGAAAATTCTTCATAAAACCGAGACAAAACCTACCAGATCAGTTTTACCTGGGATGGCAAAATAAGGGATTACAAAATTTGGATACTTCTGAACTTCACGAAACATTTTGAAGTAAAGGCCCATGGTGATTTTGAAAAAACCCCAGAGGATTGTTAAACAACACTTAACTGTTTTAAAGGTTCTTCCAAAACCCTCAAAGACTCTTCTAGCTATCAAGATAAAAATAAAAGATAAGAACTCGTTTCCTAAGTTGTGACTCTGTTTCATAGTCTAAATAAAGATGGTATCTACAAATTACATATCATATTGTCTGATAAGTATTTTTTAAGCTTCTGCATCAGCAGCAGTTGTGGCCAGAGGCGTAATGTTTTCAAGCTGTCTGTCCCTTTCACGATATCCCAGGAAACACCTTGAGGGAATTTCTTCAAATTTGGTATAAATTTCCTTTTGGACTCAAAGATGAACTTGGCTATCACTTTAGATTTCATATTATAAATAGAAGAGGTCACTCAGAACAGCGCAGATAACCGCCAGGCAAGAGGTGGTGAAGCACCTACTGCAATGACCCCACCACTGTCAGATGCAGCCATCGGGGGTTTGCAAAGTTCCACCAACATTAACATGACCTCCACATACGTTGTCCCAGGCTGAAACAGGATTTCAAACTGAAGCAGTTGTTGATGACTTGCGGCCCCTAGTAGCCCGTTAAGAAGTGTCATATAAAACAAAGCAATAAAAAATAGAACTGTGTTGACATTTTATATCTAAAAGCTCAAAGGTCAACTTCACTGTGACATCATAATGTTCAGCTCTCTATCAGTCCTCTGTCCTCCTCTGTAAAAATAGTCTCTAAGTGAAGACAGCATGTTTCTACCTGCACAGTTTGGACACAATACACACAATACCTTTCACTGAATTCCTTCTTCTTGTAAAGCAGGTCAAAAATAGTTTTTATTGTGCAATGGAAGAATATTTTTTATCCAGATTGTTAGTAGAGTCATTGAGTATTCTGGAAATACCTTCAGATTAGTCTTGCAGCACCTGATAACACCTACTGATAGTCTGAGGATTTCCAAATTCAAGACGAAGAAGCAAACTTTGTATTTTTGATTGTGGGGTGAACTGTCCCTTTTAGGGTTGGTCATGGCAGTCTATCTGAATAGAGTGTTTGTGTGTGTTTGTGTGTTTGTCAGTCTTGGATACAGCAGGTCAGGAGGAGTTTGGAGCGATGAGGGAGCAGTACATGCGCTCAGGAGAAGGCTTCTTACTGGTGTTTGCACTCAACGACCGCGGCAGGTAATGGAAAGTGTGTGTGTGTGTGTGTGTGTGTGTGTGTGTGTGTGTGTGTGTGGCTTTCAGTTACAGGTAAGTGCTTCTAATAAGTGTCTCAGAGGTGGTCGAAGTATGCTGAATGGTTTGTCAGTATGACAGTGTAATGCTGTCACCCACAGTGTCTGTGTGTCTTCCTGCTAAAGAGGAAGTGTGCTGAGCTGTGGCTGGTGAGACTGTCATGAGGACTCACGGTCCAGCTGTTAATTAGTGTGGACTCAGTATCATGGGTGTCTTTACAAGTGCAATCAAATGCATCCCATGGCTATTCCACGATATACAATATATAAAAAGGTATACACATTTTCTCTAATATAACACCGTAAATTCTCGAAAGTACAAACATGTGATGATGTTATATACACACACATTAATTTGACCTTTGACTTCCAAACTCTATTATCGCTAATGATAATACCATACAAAGAGATTAATACATTTATTCTGTTAGTTTATCTCTTTAAAAATGAAATAACACCCAAAAAAATTGGACCTCATGCAAGAACATTTCTGTATTCTTATCTTAAATTTCTCTTTCTTTTTTGTATACGACTGTGTAAACTATCCACTTGTGCCTATTTGAGTGCACGTGCGTGAGACTTGTAAATTAGCATAACGAAAGCCCCAGTAATACCATATATGGCTGCACTTCCTTCCCCAGATGTCAGGAAGTGTTCATTCATGAAAATGGCATCAAAGAGAAAAAAAAAGAGGAACTTAACAAGTTCAGAGTTTGATGTTCTGCTTTCAGAGATACATAAAAGAAGATCTGTCATTTTAATAGTGTCAGCAGTGAAATCAAAAGACCTGCTCAAGCAAAGAAAGGGCTGTTGATGCCGTGTTACTGGAGGGTTGGACTGTTAAGATATAAAGAGGAAACGTCTTGATATAAAAATGACTTTAAAGGAAAAAAAAAAACAAACTCGCCACAGGAACGATCGATGACTGCAGGGGGACGTTTTCATCTCAGAGACAGAAGACAGAATAAGTGAGGATGTTCGCCTGGACTTCAGACTGAGGAAATACACAGTTATTAGTGAAAAACTTCGGTTTGGATACCAGCAGGCACACGCACATGACTCTGCGACAGGTCTGGACCACTCGGAAATTGTGCTCATGTCTGAAAGAAAATTCAAAACATGAGAAAATTGTTCTAAATCACTCATACACACCACTTAAAAACAAATCTGTCCGTATAAGTGGTTCATACATGAGGCTCACTGATTTATATATATTTCAATATGCATGCCATCATGTGCAGTAAACCATAATGATTGCATATATTCGCAGCAGTATTTTTTTAGGATAAGCATCAGTGATCTGATTCAAATTGTAGATTAATCTAGGATTACTCAGAGTAAGAAACAGTTAAATGTATTTTATAAGATTATAAGCATGTAATTTTAACATTAATAATAATAAATTCCCACCTAGAACCACCACAAAAAATAATGATAGGCTATGGAAAAAGACTGGAAACGAGTACGAAAATGAAACCAAAAAAAGTTGGAAACATCGAAGTTTGTAAAGTAAAAGTGTACTTTGTTTCAAAATTTGAGAGCTTTAACACAAAAATCCTGTGAGTTATGGGTGCTGTAGTCTGACCCACCGCATGTACACTGCTGGTATAAGTCCTGCTATTGGTCGCTTGCTTCAAGCAGCACCGCGATGTCCACTATTTATGTCTTAAAAGTCCTGGGGAAACAACAACAACCTCCTAGTTGCAACCTACACGAAGAATGGCAAATTAGCGCCTGAGACGCTAATGATATGAACACAAACAAGCTAACAGCTATAACCTTTTCTTTTGCAGTGATGTAGTCATTTTAATGCCAGAGCTCGCCTCCCAACATGCAAATGTTCCACCACAACAAGATCTCCCTCAACGCTATTTTGCAGCAGCACCATCGCTGCCTCCTGAGCTTAGCCCCACTCAAGACATTTGTGATTGGTTTAAAGACATGCCAGGAGGGCAGGGCGTGTTTTCCCCTATAGCAGAATGCGCATGCACGGAGCCAGACCTTTCTCCAGCGCTAAGCGCTGTGGGTAGAGGTCTGGCTATGCGAGACTAAAGGTGCTGAGACAAAAACTGTTAAACCCTTCCCATGTCTCCCCTATTTTATTTTTAATTTAGTCCAATTGATTCATTCAAATATCAAATATCACAATAATTTTGACCAAATACCTCTATCAATATTGCGACAATATAATGGGGATGACTTTTGGTGCTTTCACAAAGTATTAACACAATGAGACTTTGAATAAATAATCATCAGTAAGGTGGATATCATGACTAAGTGGGTAAAGACAAATAATAGAACAGCTAGAACAGCCTGGTAAGTTCAGAAAATGACATCACTTTACTATAACGCAGCCTTTAAAACTGGGAGAGAGGACACTTAGCCATATACATAATGATATCCAAATGTCAGCAAGCTCTAGATCCATTACAATAAAAAAACCACACAACAGTTTAAAGCACTTTTAGTAAAATGTTTGTGTTGTAAGTGTTCCCAAACCGTTGCTGAGGGGGTTGACATTAGGTTATAGAGGTGTTGATGAATTTATCAGCTCCTGTTCTGAACTGTGTTTGAAGTTTTGGTGGTTTGTAGCAGAGCTAAATGTACACCAGTAGATATGGGCTATATTAACAGGCTCTGTCAGTTATTAGATAAAGACCCACTGCTTTTTACGATGACTTTAACCATAACCAACTATTTGAATCATATGTAAATATGCGCAGTTGCTCCTTTGTTTTAAAGTACTACAAGGGGTATGTCACAGGTTCTCGAACAGTCTCAGTTGAATAATGATGCCTCTATATGACCTGCGTAAGGTAATAAGACCAGTCACGAGAAGATATGTAGTTTTTCTTAATGGCTGCCTCTGGGTTGGACATCAGATGAATACGGTTGCTTCATTTTATGCAAACTTAAACTTTAAACACACTTATATAAACACAGAATTTGTTGCAGCATTTTTGATTGGTCAGCACCGTTCCGGCATTAAAAAAAAATCAAATATATTTAATTTGATGCTGTGATGCTTAACACTGATCATCGTCATCTTTGAAAGCATGTTTTCTGGAACGGAAAGAAAGGGATGAGAGGAGCTGATCTGATCGGTCATTGTTGTGTCTTTTTCCTGTACATATTATGTTACTTCCTGTAAATCAGTGTCCATGTGAGTATCTGCATGTTGATTCTGTGAATGCTAATTCTGTCCCTCTGTGCTCCCAAAAGCTACCACGAGGTCCAGAAATTCCACACCCAGATCCTGAGAGTCAAGGACCGAGACGACTTCCCCATGGTGCTGGTTGGTAACAAGGCTGACCTGGAATCACAAAGAGTGGTGAGTAACGCCCTCGTACACCAAAATCCCCCCAAACACCCAACTTGGCCTTTGACAATGTGTTGTCCACAATTTGGTATCCTCTGCTGGCTATTTTTGCCTTTAAGTCATCAGTCTTAGCTAGCAGCTAGCCGACGTTGCTATCTGATCAAATAGTGACTTCCCTTTGTCTGACAGAATATAGGATAAGCTTCATATTACTGTATTTGCTAATATAAATGTTAAAAATACTGCACAGTCGCTTTTATTTTTTTATTTCTGATTTCTCTGCAGAAAAAAAACATATTTTTGTATTGTATGTGTCATATTATGGTTTTCACCTGCTGCCTGCCCACAGTTTTTACCCATGCCTGCACCAGAGACTTTATATAAATATATTTTTTACCCGTTAGACAACGTTTTTGCTGGTCAGCTGTCAGGTACCCCTGCTGATTGCTGCTCTCTACTATAAATGTCGGTGTGAATATGTCTTATTTTAAGGAACAGTGTGTTGGATTTAGACATGCCAGATTTTTTTTAAACTTCCAATATTAGCATGAAAAAAATAACACGATACACAATACCTCTTTTGATACCATAATGAGGAGAAAAAAGAAAATTCCTGTTACAAGTCCTGGTACAAAAAAGTCACTGAACATCGGTTGGTTTTGCTGCACGCCAAATGTCAGGCAGGACAATTAAGACTGAACTGAACTTAGATTATTTTTCATAGCTTCGATACTTTCAATACTATAATTAACGGATATTGTATAGTTTTAAAAATGTTGTATTGAAAAAGTATTGATGTATCAATACTTTTGACAACCTAGTAGGATTTAGTTTCATCTAGCATTGAGCTTACAGATTGCAAACACCTCGCCTCGCCCTCCCCTTCCAAGCGTGGAGAAGAATCTATGGTGACCGAATCTAGAGCCAGTGTTTAGTTTGTCTGTTGTCCTGCATGGAAGAGGGCCCTCTGTAGTTACATTCCATTTCTGTCATATTCTGACAATAATACCCCTAAATCTGACACACTAGTTTTTAAAATGCATTTTTATTATTATTATTAAAGAGATAGAGAGCATAACATGAGCACAACTGTACAGGAAGAAGAGGATGAGGTGACAGTGGAAGGTGCCTGTGTTGACATATGATTTGATTTGTGTGCAGATCTCCAGGGAGGATGCTCAGGCCTTCGCCAGAGAGAACAGGATCCACTACATGGAGGCTTCGGCCAAGAACCGCTACAACGTGGATGAGGCCTTCTTGGAGCTGGTGCAGATTATCAGGTATAGTCCCTAATCATTTGATTTCATTTTAGTCTAAATCCAGGTCTGTTTTTCTATTTTTATTCCATTTTCCTGCACTGTTTTGGCTGTGTGTTTTTCTGAGTGTGACTTCAGATTCCTCTGAATGTCTTCCTCTTTCCCAAACAGAGACTCAGACTGAAAAATGAAATATGAATATGACCTATGACCTAGAAAGACCAGTTGGAGTAACAGATTATGTGTTGCTGCACAGAAGCTTGTGTCTGGATACAAAAAAGTAACTGTGTTCCATTACAGTTAGAGAAAAAAAGGATGTAACAAGATTACAGTTACATTTAGTAAAAATGGGGGTTATTAGTAGGATTATAATTTTAAAATAAAGAATGTTTTCTATCTGCTACATATTTTGTATTTAAATCAATCAATTAATCAATCAATAAATTGCGCACAACAAATGAAGGAACATGTGGACAGACTAATAAACCTAACAACGAACATAAAACACTTATATCTGCAACGATTAACCTATTATTAATCATCTATTAAATGAATCTGCATTATAATCGATCTATAATTTTCTGGTTTCTTTACTCCTCTCTAACAGTAAACTGAAAATTTTTGAGAATTTTTGAGGATGTCAAATAATTGACTAATTAATTGATGATGAAAATAATCATTAGTTGCAGCCCTAAAAACAATATACAGTATTAGGCTAAATAATTTTACCATATTTTATACTGAGGTAATCCAAAAATAACGTGAAGTAATCAAGTAACAATACTTTGATTCCGTGATACTTGGATTAGGTTACTGACTACATTTTTTAAGAGATAATTAGTGACTGTATCTGAATACATTTTTAAAGTAACCCACCCAGCCCAGCAGCAATCAGTGATAGATGAGCAGAGGCCCCAGTATAGATCCAGGAACCCCAAAGCGGGGAACAAATCAAAAACTGGACCTACAGCTTTCTTTCTTTTTTAATCCTGCATTAATCAATATTTGTGATAACTACAGTGAACGAAAAGACCAACTTTAGAATGATTCATTCCTCTGTTCTGCATCCACAGAAGGTTCCAGGAGATGGAGAGTCCTCCTCCTCCAGCTCATCACACAGGGAAACAGAATAGCGGTGGCTGCCCCTGTGTCCTCCTCTAAGTACTGTTACTATGGACACCAAAGCCCCGTCCCTCTACAGCTTGTCCAAAAAGGAGTGTGTATGTGCGTGTGTATGTGCGTGTGTATGTGCGTGTGTGTGAGAGAGAGTGAGAGAGAGAGAGAAAGAGGGAGAGAGAAGGTGCATCATTTTCTATCCAAATGGTTTCGTCTGCACTTTTGCCAAAAGCAACTTTTAAAGCTAAAACTTTGTAATGTTAAATTTTGATGAGAGGATCTAAAGGGAGAGATGTCAGCAGCAGCAGCAGAGTCGCTGCTTACTGATTCCACCGTGCACGGATGCGATGCGTTGCGGCCTCCACCACAGCCACCGGAGCTGGTCACGGACATTCTAGACAATGCTTGTGATTCCACAAGCCGCACGTCCCAGAAACTATTTTTACCAGAAGCTGTGTCAAGCTGCACAGAGCAGATCAAGCAGTCAGTCAGGCACAGGATGAGCATAGATTATTTAAAATTTTCAAAATAAAACGCATGTACAGAGTCCTGATCATAAAAACAGACAAAAACAGAAATTAGCGGTGTAGCCTGCGTGCCCATGGTAGAAGCACAAGAATCAGGGAAAAATAACCAAATAAAAAAAATCTGGGCAAGGCAACAAAATGAGGCGAGCAAAACACTCCGTTCCTGAACCACTCCTGGTGGGTCATGAAGCCCTGTGGAGGACGAATCAAAACTGCGACGCAGACGTGACGTGCCCGGTGGAATCAAATAATAAAGCTGTAGACCAAATCAGGCATTCTGGCGATTAGCATAGGATTGTAATAACATTTTATGTCTCTAATCCACCAGCACTTTCTTGTTACCACCGCTCCCTCTCTTTATTCACTGTTAAGCTCACTCGACCACTGCTGCACTCTTTCTTTCTCTCTCTCTCAAACAAAAGGACACAAACCAAAGGAAGCTTCTTGGTGTCGTTACTTTGCAGCCTAAACTGCAGCCAGACCCTCACGTAGAAGCTGGGTACACAAAACAAACCAAGTGAGGGCACAGCTGGGAGAGTATCATCGTATCATCGTGAACTCCACCTGAATAGCGCCCGGTTCCGCAGATATTTCAAGCTGACTGTGGAGCAGTCTGACGACCGGCTTACGGCCACCGCAGTGTGGCCTCGGGTGGCATCTCTCCAAAAGTTGACTGTGTTTTAACTCTTCACCGCAGGGACGCCGTCTTTTTTTTTCTGGCATCCCCTGGAGGCCCCGTCCCCTCTGCCTAAATGCACCACCTCCATTCAAATGAGTGAGAGTGATGATGTTTTCACCGCAACGCCTGATTCTGTCTGAATGGTGGGGAGGCCTTAGTTTGGTGGAGAAACAGGAAGTCTGTGCTCTCGCCGGTGTAGAAAGGACGCCGTTTACTGCAGGTACAGATGTTAACAGTGACATTAGCAGCTAAGGTTGTCAAAAATATCAATTCAGTACTTTTTCACCACATGATTAAAAAAAAAAAAAAAAAACATTCAATAGTGTTGAAAGTACCAAAGGTTTACAAAAGATAAGATCCAAGTGCTCATTCAAAGTTCAGTCTTTATTGTCCTGCCTGAACTTTGTCTTGCAGCAAAACCCGACAGTGTTCAGTGACTTTCTGCACCAGCACTTGTGTAGGTTGTTAATTTTAAGAAGGGGGGGGGGGTCAGATTTTGTGCACCTAGGGCTTTTTTTTTTCTTTTTGCCGTGGTATCAAAGGTTAAAATTCCGGTATTGTGACAATCCTATCAGCAGCACACAGCTCAGCTGACTGTCTTCTCACATGAACAGTTTATTTCTAATACTACGTCTCAGTGTACAAAAATGACTATGTAACATCTCAACTTGCTCATGATATGTAGCACGCTGTGTAGTCATGTTCCATGCCTCCCTGCAGGGGGCAGCAGAGTCATAAAGGAATGGGGGAAGAGTTTGTCTTTTGTGGCCACCTCCCCATGATGACACCAAATATTGAAAACATCCATGAGAACCAGATGTCTGATCAGATTCTATATGATCCAGATGCAGAACTTCTGGTCCAAATTCAAAATGTTCTCTAAAAGGTTACATGAACTTGTGCCTGGCAGTGCAGTATTCATGACAGCATAACTTGTTTCTGTTTGCACATTTCAACATTTGACCAGTGGGCAAAATGTTGAGTTGACACACACTCTGGATGTTCAGTGTTTTGGTGATAGGTGGACTGCTTTCTGGTACTAATGTCTTTTTCTCCATTCTTTTAGTTTCCACATCGATGTCCTCTGTATGTAAAATGTATAATAATTTTAAATTTTTCGCAGAAATGAACAATAATGACCAAAAACACGAGAGTTGAACTGGTAGCAGGTAGAAGTTCATTCTTGACTTTAAGTACAGCAGTTTAACAAAATAATCCAACTCAAGGTTCACTTACTAGCTGTCCAATCTTATTGTCTTCATCGTCCTTCATCATGAAAGGACTCAGTCATGGAGATGGTTCAGTTGTCACTATGTGACTTAAAGCTGGGGTAGGCAGTTCATTTTTGGTGTCACTGGGCAAGAGTTCCATAATTACCCCTCAGTAATTCAAGTGGGCTGTAAGACAACTGGACTTATGCTCCAAATCTTCTGTTTTCAGGCTTTAGAGAATCTAGCCCGTGATGGTCTTGGCCCATCACAGATCAGTAAAATCGTTGATTGTAGAGTCTCGTTCCCAAAATGTCAGTATTTGATGACCTGGGAACAGAGTCCTGCATGGGTCTAGTTTTGCAAACCCGCACCCGCCCGCACCAAATCTCAGCACCAGAACCGACCCGTTACCCGCAATTATCTCAAGGTCAAAGCCGGATCCTCATGTCGATGTGAGGTCGGGTTTTGTTTTTCAGTCCACAAAACACTGCTGGAGTTTCACAGGAAAATAGCACTGCAGAGTCTCCCAAACAGTTGAAGTGAATGGTGACCAGTTTTCAAACGGTAAAAAACAATAAAAACAACAACTTAAAATGCCTCCATACTCCTCGTCTGGCTTAATCCAACTCAACCCAGCCCTCAATTAGCATGAGGGTGGGTAGATAATGACTGAATGTTAATTTTTGGGTGAACTCTCCCTTTAATCATATACAACTACCTGTTATAACGTGACTGAAGTTTCTTACTTAGGTCGCATGTAGATAACTAAGCCATCTCCATGACAACTGAACAAGCTTCATTCACTAATGAAGGCTGTGATATCAGGTGGAACATTCTGGAAAAAGCCCAACAAGTAGACCTAAAGTTGAGATCGTTTTGTTTTGCAGTGGATATGAACTGTTGTGTCAGTCGTGAAGGTGTGTAATATTCTAATATCGCCCTACATATCACATTGGAAGCGGTGGCCCAGCCCCCTCTGTACAGCATTGATCCAACAAAATGTGTTTGTGTTTTTCTGTCACTGTTCTGTCATACTTTGGCCTCTGGACTGCAGTGTAACTCTACTTACATGTGCCTTCCACAAATGTGCAGTAGCCAAACCAACCCAGTAGAGAGCACTATTGCAGCAACAGGGATGAGCAGCCAGCAATCCTCAGCAGCCTCCCACAGACGGGCACGGCCAACTGTTTTGATCGGAGCACACATCCAGGCCGTAGATGCCTCATTAGTCCTGGATAAGGTGTCTCTGGTGAGACAGGTGTGTCCCCTCTGCCCTGATGTGTGTTCTGTCATTGGTAATGAGACAATCAGAAACCACAGACACGAGTCTAACTCGTGTCTTCAAGCACCTTCTTCACCGTTTTATTAAACTCAAGATGATGCACACCAAGGAAAAAGGCTTTATCACATCCACTTAAATAATAATAATAATAATAAAAACTCTCACTGTACTTTTTACATTGATCACTTTTATACATGATGATATTTCCATTTTATTACAAATTAAAACATTTACCCGAACATTTGTTTCTGTTGTGTCCTGTATGACTCTTCAAACTGACACTGTTTTGATCTGAATTCAATGGTGACATGTAATGAAATACATTTACTCAAGTATTTGTACTTAAGTACAATTTTGAGGTACTTGTACTTTTAGTTTATCACATATTTCACAATTTCTGATACCTATATTTATACCTGTATTCCACTACAATTTGTAAACTGTTTTACTTTTTACTCCACTGCAGTTATTCGACAGCATTAGTTATTAGTTATGTTAGTTAATGAACCAATTAATCAATTTTGAAAATAATAGCTAATTGTGAAGTAACCCTCCCAACACTGATTGCACTGAATACAGAGAAAGGAACTGATCACAGCTGGACTGACCTGTTAGTGTGTCAGTTGTGGGTTAATGAAGCACTACTTTATTTTTGAAAAATGTATCATATAGAGCACAATCTCAACTAAAAGAAGTTAAAGCTAGATTTCATCACAGTGTCTCTCTGAAAGACAGGGATGCATAATGAGGTAATAACGCCTTCGCTGACACTGTATTCCAGTGAAGCAACTTCTACATTTGATTGAATCACTTTGTAGTTCATCAGATTGTGAGCAATTTGCATCAGGAGTCAGAGTTCTTTGTCAAGCTGCATGATGATGTTCTTGTTTGATGCCATTAAACGATGTCTTTCAGTGAAGTAAAGGGTATTTTACAGACACGTCTTCACTGAGTTAAATGACGTGTTGTTTGTCTGTTCAACATATTCAGTGTTTTCAGGTTTCATTCTGTGTACTCGGTTGTACATTCAGTGTTCTCGTAGCATATAATTATGTGCCTTTTTACATCTCCAGCCTCCAAATACAGTCGAGACCTCTCGAAGTACAGTTTGAACTTAAAGAGATCGCTCATTATTTTGCAGATCTCTGCTGGACAACTACTACACAATACCATCACATCTGCCAGATGCAACCAGCAGAGATTTACAAAGTTTTCTCAGCTTTCTTAAAGACGCACAGAACAGTGTCATGGTATAACCAATGGTCCTGGGCTCACCTAACTGCAAACCTGCCCATTAAAAGGTTATTTATTAAGAACAATTTATTGTTTATTTAGAATATTTTATCATTTGTTTAGAACATTTTCTTATTTATTTAGTACATTTCATTATTTATAACATTTTGGTATTTATTTAGATTTTTTTATTTAGAACATTGTGGTATTTATGTAGAACATTTTATTATTTATTTAGAACGTTTTTACATAGAACATTTTGTTATTATTTAAAACATTTTATTATTTATTTAGAACATTTTTATGTAGAACATTTTGTTATTTATTTGGAACACTTTGGTATTCATTGAGAACGTTTTATTATTTAGAATGTTTTGGTATTTGTTTAGAACATTTTATTATTTATTTAGAACATTTTTTATGTAGAACATGTTCTACAATATGCACACATTCTTTTACTCACAACAAGATAAAACAAGTAAACAAAGTGAGTGTGCAGTGAGCGGACAGTGAGACAGGCAGGCAGACAGACAGGTTTGTATAGGTTCCTCCTCCCAGATGGTATGCTGTCTAACAGGTTTGTGATGTGACGTTTCTCACAAACAGCTCAACACTTTGTGTTCTGGCAGTTTGAACAGAAAACTCAGCATAAAGACGTTTTGTTGATGTGAAGCTGGCGCCTTGATGTCTCTGAACTTCTAGAAGAATAAGTGGTGTTTTTTTTCTCCTGGAAAGCTTTGACAGAGCAAACTACAACAGTAAGGAGGCAACAGAGTTGGACAGGTGAGTGTTCGAGCCTCATCCTCCACATACTCACACCTCAGGCCACAAGTGTTAGATTCATTTCCACACAATCCTCCTGTGTGTTTTTCCCTGTAGTTGTTTTTGCTTCAATGGCATCCTTGTCCGTGTTGTGGATTACTGTGCTGTCCCTGCAGCTGGTGGCCCACTGCTCTGTCATCTACAGACACAATCCAGGTACTGTAAACCACACCTCTTCTCACACAGCTGGTCAGTTCATACAAGGGCAACTGTCTGTGTTCACATGTAGTTTGAGCTGATGGCAGCAGAATGAACAGACTGTGGCTGTGGTGATTATTTCCTATTACCAGGGTTTGGAGGGTTACTTTATTACCTTTGTTTGTTACCTTAATTAGTTTCCATTACTTTTTGTTTACCTGTGATAATATAAATATAAATTTATATAATATAAAATATGGTGAAATTGTTTAGCCTATTATAGTGTTTTTAGGGCTGTAACTAACAATTATTTTCATCATTGATTAATCAGTTGATTATTTTCTCAACTAATTGATTAGTTGTTTGGTCCATTAAATGCCAGAAAATTATGAAAAATAATCATCAAAGCTCAAGATTATGTCCTCAAATGTCTTGTTTTGTAATAATTACAAATGAATAGTAAATAATTAATTCATAATTTTGTAATAAAGAAACCAGAAAAGAGAATTTGGACTTTTTTTAAATTAAAAAATGACTCAAAGCGATGAATCGATGAATTACTCCTGTCACAATCCTGTCAAACATGTGGGACATACGTCCGTGTGCTCCACGTGTTTGGATCAATTTCTCAAGTGACAAGATTGTGACAGGATTAATGAATTGATTAATTTAATTTAATTACTCCTCTTTGACAGTCAACTGAATATCTTTGAGCTGTGGACAAAACAAGACATTTGAGGACGTCATCTTGAGCTCTGATCAACATTTTTCATCACTTTCTGACATTTTATGGACCAAACAACTAAATGATTAGTGGAGAAAGTGGTCGACAGATTAATCGATAATGAAAGTAATTGTTACAGGAATCAGACATCAGACAGGAGTTTCTGCCACTGAACCACCAGACTGAAGAGCAGCTTCTTACCTTAGACTGCGAGACTGCTCAATTCATCCGCAGCAGTCCTCCATAGAAATGTGTTTGTTATATATTTTTATTTATCTTTTAAGCCATTTCCAATCAATCAAAGAGGGAAATCTCATTAAACAACCTTGTTTAAATGTTAAATAAATCACCTTGTATCATTAAACCCGTAAAGCCCGACACATGAAATGCCAGAAAATTCAATTTTTTCTGAACTGATTTTTTTTATTGGACCTTTTCACAAAATGAAAAAAGAAATCTATATCATTTACATATAGAGTATGATAGTTTGTTTGTATCATATTTGATATGTCAGGCATTTATGAGAATTCATTAATCACAAAAATATTATTTTAGAAAAAGTAACAAGTATTATTCATTGATTTGTGAATATTTGGCACATTTCAGTTGGTTTGGTTCTTTCTTTTTTTCAAACAGGAACTTTTTGTATTTGGTCAGCACAAACAGCTGGTCATTGTAAACTGAACTGGTCAGTATAACATACAGTTATGATAGTGATTAAAAGTGAAAGTGATTATAATTAGAGCAGGTTGCATGTGTAAAAAATGCATATAAATATGTAAATTTCCACTCTAAATTCATCCTAAGATGACATTTCAGTCCTAAATTAGTTTGTTTTCAAGTGTATTTATGACTGTGGTGGAAAAATGCATCATGAAATTCATTAGAATAATGTTGGAGGGATTCACAAATAAATGATCTCATGTACCAGCTGTATCATATTTGATGCACACATTTCCAACATGATTTTACAATAAAATAATGTACAAAATATCAAGTAATTAAAGGTTGTTTCACCAAGGTAAATATTCATATTGAAATATCAGTTATAATAACTGATAATAATAACTGTTATTCTAACAGTAACTTTTTCAAAATTAGCAAAGATTTCACTGCCAAAAATGTGCGACTCACTATGTGAAGGCAGCCATGTTGGATTTTGCTGCTGCCTGCAGTGCACTGATAATCCACCAGACAATAGAAGACATGTCACAGATTTATACAACCCATTTTATCAGGAAAGTACTGATCATACTGATGTTGTAGAGGTCTCAGAAACACCATGAATATTTCTCAGTAATATCCCTGTATTGGCTCACAGTGTATGGGAGTTGTAGTGTTCTCTGTGGGCTGTGTTGTGCAGGAGATCCAGTGCTGGTGGACGGGCAGTCGGCGAGTTCCTTCCTGTCCCGCTCGCTGCTCTATAACAGCTGGGACTTTGAGGTGGTGGTCCCCGACAATCTGGAGAGGGAGTGTGTGGAGGAGCAGTGCAGCTATGAGGAGGCGAGAGAGGTGTTCGAGGACGACACTCAGACGGTATGGGATGTCTCTCTACTGTACACTCATCTAAATGTAGAATTCTACATGCAGACAGGGAGAAACCTGATCTGGGTGCCACCGTAGAGGTCAGGGAGGCTGACATCACCCAAACATTTTGTGAGACAGTTGTGACAGTGACAGGAATGTTCTGAAGGGAACCAAAAATCATTAAAAATGACAATTCTAATCCTGAAACAAAAAAAAAGTTTCATGTAGGAACTATTTTCTTTCTACCAAACTGCACCCACCTGGAGGAGGACATCATAAATGTTTACATCCCATGCTGTCACAAGCATGAGCTTCTCATCCATGAGTAGATGCACACTTCCTTCTGCGTGGTGATACAGTTGTAAGTTTGGTAGAAAGTAACATGACACACCGGGCGGTTTGTTACACAGAACCCTCTGGGAGGTCGTCCTTAGAAACTGTTTGGAAAAGGGCAGGCACTTTCAAAAAAAAAAAAAAAACACTTGGCAGG
>JAJHUR010093835.1:7827-25828 GCA_027495735.1 Lutjanus campechanus | reverse complement strand
GTTGACATTGTAGTTAAAACCTGCTGAAAGCAGGAGGAGTGTGACTTCTCTTCAGTGACTGTATGAAAGAACAGCAGTATGTGTTGAGTGGTGCTGAAATCTCATAATTCTCCATATCTTACTATTTGTTGAGCAGGTGTTGAAAGCTAATGTGGCGGGCCTCCTCTGTAACTTGTTTTACAAATCATCAGTTAGAAATATGACTTGGACTGAGAAGAAACAATCAGTCAAAACTTTTTTTTTGCTTTGACACTGAAATATGTAGAACAAATGTAGACTTTGTGTTACAACTGGTGAATCAGGTGGACTCACACACGACTCTGGAGACAGTTCAGGTTAAATTACACAAAAATATAATAATAATGAGAAAAGAGTTATTTGTTCTTGAGGAAAAAATCAACTTTATTGTATCATTTGTCCACAATCAGTCTGTTAAACCAGCAGGTCAAATTCAACAATGATATCTCAAATATCTATGAGAATACTGGTAATAAACATACATCTTTACCAGATTATTGAAAACATTCACAGAGTAACAGGAATAAAATAAACATCAACTATAATTAACTATCATATGATTAAAGACTTGTGTTGCTGCTCCAATAAGGCTCATGCAGTGGAACAGAAGGAACACACAATATTACAGCAACAAAACATATATGCAACAGACAAAATAACTACATATAAATTAAATGATTATATGAAATACTAAGAAATGTATATGCACAGTATATTTAAAGTTGCAATATCAGTAGTAAAATATTCTGATTATTTCCCTACAAATACACTGTAACCTCACAAACTCCAGATGTCCATTTTAAAATCCTTTAAATGTCTCATGTGTCTCCACTTAGTGGTATTTATGTGAACAATGTAGATTTTTGTTCTGTTATTTAATAAACTGGCTTGATGACTTAATTCTTCTCATTTGTGATGAAAGTATTTGCCAACAATAGCTCACAACCCACATTTTTAGTTTGTTTCTCTGTATTCAGTGTTGTCACCCTGAAAGATGTAGTTCTAAACTTTTAACACAATTTTTGCCTCCAATAAATCAAATCTAGTTTATTTTCTTTACTAGAATTAAGAGGTTTCTTATTATACTAACATTATATATACAGCATGTCACAGATTTTAACTCACTTTACTTTCATGTTATCTATTTGATTATATACTGTATATGTGTGTGTATGTATGTGTGTATTACTCAGTATAGATATACCGATAGAAACTCAATATCTCAGTCCCACCCTTACTGTTGTGGAGTAATATTTCACAGTTGCAGTGCAGAAACATTACAACGAAACATCAACAACCTTTTTACTTGAGCTCACACAACTGAACAGAGTTATAATCACCATAAACACTCAGTCCAGCATAGAGGGGCTGAGTGAATGTGGTCTGGACTCTGTGGAGGAGAGTCATGGTTTCAGAGATGCTGTAGAAGGACAGAATACCTGCACTGTGATCCAGGTACACTCCTATTCTGGAGGACTGAGGACCTGAGATGTAAGTGCTGATGCTGTCATGTCTGAATTTATAATTGTTTCTGCAACACTTTAACATCCAGGACCTGTCATTGTTCCCAAAGTCACCAAAACTTCCTGTTCTGCTGATATACTCGTATGTGACTGCTACTGAAGCATTACATCCGCTCCACTCCACCTCCCAGTAACAACATCCAGTCAGACTCTCTCTACTCATGACCTGCTGGCTGTAGGTGAATCTGTCTGGGTGAGGATATGACTGTTTTTCTCTCATCACTGTTGCTTTTCTTTTCCTGTGAGATAATAACAGCTGTGTGTGTGCTGTGTTTGGATCCAGTGTGATTTGACATGCATATTCTAAGAATTCAGCTCTGGTCTTGGGCTCTTGTGGCAGTAAAATGTCCATGTCAGTAGCTGTCTGAGAGATCTTGGTCCACACATCACAAAGAATGTCCTGTAGTTTACCTCTGGCTCCTGACACAGCCGCCATCACATCCTTAAAGTGCCATACAGGGCAGATATTGATGCTGGATGAGTCTGTACATTCACTAATACATACAGACAGAGAGGGGTAATTGTGTAGAAACTGGATGTGATCATTTGTGTGTGAGAGCTGGTCCAGCTCAACATCTTTCCTCCTCAGTTCAGTGATCTCCTGCTGCAGCTTCTCCTGAAGCTCTTTGACTCGACTCACTTCAGTTTTCTGCTGAGATCTGATTTGCTGCTTCACATTAGAGCTTTGAATCTCACAGTCTGTCACTGCTTTATCAGCAGAGTGATTGATAGCCTTCACCTCCTGCTGAAGCACCCTAACATATTTCTCTCTGTCCTGGATTCTCTGCTGGAGTTTTTGCTGACTCACCCCGAGCTCTCTCTGCCTCTCTGTCCGTTCTGCTGCAGCTGAAACTGTGTCGTGGCCTTTGTGTTCCTCCATGGAGCAGAGATAACAGATACACTGCTGATCAGTGCGACAGAAAATCTTCATTACCTCATTGTGACGATTACAGATGTTGTCCTGAAGCTTCTTGAAGGGGTCGACCAGCTTGTGTTTTTCAAAGGCAGGGGATTCATAGTGAGGCTGGAGGTGTTGCTCACAATAAGAAACCAGACACTGCAGACAGGATTTGGTGGCTTTCAGTTTTCTCCCAGTGCAGAAATCACAGGACACATCTCCTGGTCCAGCATAGAAGTGATGAGCTGAAGCAGCTTGGAATCCTGTCTTCTTCAGCTCCTCCGCTAAATCTGCTAACATGGTGTTTTTCACCAGAGCAGGCCTCGGTCTGAACATCTGTCTGCACTGAGGACAGCTATAATATATTTTCCTCTGACCCTCTTCATCCCAGTGGCTTTTAATGCAGTTCATGCAGTAGTTGTGTCCACAGTAAATAGTGACCGGAATCTTCAGTAGATCCAAACAGATCGAACAGCAGAGTTTTTCCTGGTCCATCTGAATTCCTTGCTGCGCCATTTCACCTCTCAGAGACAGTGAATGTCTGGTCTTTCGTATTTGTACTGAAAGGCATTCAGTCCATTTAAGGGCATAAACCAGAGGGCTTATCAGATCAAGCTTTGATTATTTCCTGGAAGATAAATGGGTTGGACTTGGGTTGTGCTTATAAACCCCATTTTACAACACAGAGCAAAGGTCATTAAACTTGCCATGAAAACAAAACATAGAAAACATTTACTGAAGCTGAAACCTGACTGCAATGATGAATATTGCCATAATGGCCATATCCAGTCATCTCAGCAATGCAGATTAGTCACACAGCTTGTAAAAGTGGTATGCCAGTGGCTAAACAGAGATGAGGGGTGTGCTTCAGATGTCTGGTAAAGTCATTTCTTTATAGCTCCACACCACAAGATTATTGTAATTTTCAAACTTGAAGTCTTACAGTGACTCAAGTGACATCACTTGAGGCAACTTCTCAGCCTTCACACAGCACCCTGTCGAAACAAAAGTCTTTTTCAAACTTTTTTCACATGTGCAGTACTGCTACTCAAGGCCTATAAACACACTTAAATGTATACAATCTGTAGAGTGCCCCTTTCATTAGCACTGATACCGATACAGTAATTTACAAATGATTATTTTTAGCCATGATAGTGACACGGCTCTGAATGTCTCTGCTCCAAACTGAAATGTCTAAACAACTATTGGATGGGTTGCCATTACATTTTGTGCAGACATTCATAGAGCACAGACTATGAATCTTAAGTGACGTTGGTGAGCGTCTCACTTTCTCCACCGTTGCAATGAGCTGACTCTGGTAAACATTATATCCGCTCTGCATGTCGGCATTTAGCTCAAAGCACCACTATTCCCAAGTACCGTCTTACAAGTCCACTAGCATGGCTGTAGACTCTTGTTTTATTCCTGACACATTGGCCATTTCTGTTCAGAAAACATGAAATACTGATATAGCTGGGAGGTCTGGGTTATTTTGTTAAATGAAAGTGTGGAAATTATATCAAAAAAACTACCCAAACATTACTGACATTCAAGTGCTTTTTAGTATTCCGTATCATAATGTTAAATTAGAATCACCACATTCATACATAAAATGGCATGGACGAGTCTCTACAATAAAATAAACACTCATTTCAGATTGCTAAATGTGCCCTTGGCTTTTATTAACAACCACATGATAAAATACCATCATATGACAGAGATCAAACTGCTGCTGTTACAATCAACAACAGTCCTCATCTCCTGCCTCCATTCATTCAGTAATAAAAAGACATTATCAGCATACAGTAACACTAACATGAAGGGGATACAGTAACAGTCAGAGCAGGAATGTGTCAGTTTTGGCTTAGCTTTGTTTAGCGGATATATCCTAAATTTGACTCATGGACTGGAAATACACAAACATCTTTGGGTTCATTGTAAACAACCGGTGACACAGAAAATCCTAATTTTTAAACCATTGCAAGGTGCAATATGTAAGAATTGGCCATTTGTCAGATTTATACTTCAAATAGAGGGCAGCGTATCACATGACTGCTGTTTACTATAGCTGCCGTTAGCTAGTTAGCTCAGTTAACCATGCAGCTAGTGGTCCTATCTGACTCAAACTGGCCCGGTCTGGGGCTTGGAGCAGCAGGGGACTGTGTGTGTTTCCACATTTTGTGAGTTTATTTGGTTTATTTATTAGACAAAAACACAAACCAAAAAAAAAAAATGCTCACACACATCTCCCTTTGGAAATTATGGAGGTAGGCCTGAGCTATGTATCAGACTATCACCTCTTGAGGTACAAAGCGGTATTACGAGATGGGCCAGAGCTAGCTGGTTAGCATGGTAAGTTCAGTTATTTATTCACATTGTTGATAATTTTAGCTATTTTTTGAACATTTTAAAATATAATTCTTAAATATTGCACCTTTGAGGAACGTGCAATTTAACTTCAAAAAAGTTACAACAATTTAAAGAAAAGAACAAACCACTAATCTATTAAATAAAGATAAACCATGAACTCACTGCTGTTTCTTTTCCCGTGACTAGTAAAGAGCATTTAAGAAATTGCGACACTGCTGCTAAAGGAAGACTGTGAGAGAGTTAACAGCACCTTATGAAAATAAAAGAGAACAAAAGGTGAGGTATAGAACAAATAATATTAGGATCCAGCTTTGAAAGAGGCATTTAAAAGATTTTAAGGCTGAAACAAAGTTGTAGTCCCACAAATTAGTGACTGCAACACCCATCTTTAAGGACACTTCAGACACTGATACAGCAGAAGATCACTATTCACAACTCATTTTTAAATTAGGACACTTTTTAACATCCGACCACCTTGCATATCCTGGCATGTATCATCCCACCATTATTTAAAATTAAACATTAAAAGATGATACCTTGACATTTGTAGTTTTTAGCCCATTGTTTTAAACGTGAAGGAAAATGTTTGGATTTCAATGGACGGAAATAAAACTAAACTGGTCTGATTTCATGTTGCTAACGGACAAATGAACTGGAATAGATATATTTTTTAATTTTAATAAAACACTTAACATATAAAGTGCTCCACAGACATCGGGCTAAAACTGTAAAGGTCAAAAAGCATCATATTGAAGAACATTACACGTTCATATCCAGCCACAGTAGTGCTGAGAGGGAACAAACTGGCTAAAAATAAGGCTTTTATTTTAAAAATCCTGAGTTAAACAACATTGTCAGTCACACATTTGCTGTATGACCTCAAACCCCGGTAACGGTGGTTGTCTCTTCGGTGAGCTTTTTGTTTGTTTTTTAAAAGAGTCTGTGCATAGAGGAGGAACTGGAGGTGGTGGAGTCAGGATCACAGACTGGAGCCAAAACACATTCATTAGCACTTCATTTCTGCAAATCAGGTTAAAACGCTGGTGAAAAACCCAGCCCCTCATGTCATTTCTAAAAGAGGAGTGACTTAATGAGTGCTTCTGTTTTTTAAATCACTTTTTCCGGCGAAGACATCCTCTTAAACTCCGAGCAGGCTGTTGCTTCTGTGCAGAGCTCCCGATGTTGACCATTTCAGCCGCGACTCCACGGATGACAACGAAGATAAACCGAGTGCTCTTTGCACTTGCCCAAATATTTACAACCCCTCTGGCTACAGTTCTGCTCCGTCTCCTGCTCAGCCTCCGTTAGATGTTTTCTGCCTCTCTCTGGGGCATCTCTCTGATGCTGTCCTGGGGACTGCCGCGGGCTGGCGGCCGCCGCCGGATGCTCCGCCCGGACGCGATGAGATCGGCGTATCCGCGGGAGTGAGAGAAGGCGTAGGCGGAGCGGCGGGAACGTCGTCCACGCTGGAAGGCTGATGGCTTTTTCTTCTCCTCCTCTTGCATCTCCATCTCATACTTCTTCCTGTTTCTGTGTACCTGGGTGATGACGGGAGATAAGCAGGTAACATTAGAGAATGTTGCCTTGTTATTATTACCTAACACACTAATTCAATTTCACGACTATTTCATTTAAAAGTTGTGTAATTTAATCAAACTGCAGTTGGATTAAACCATTAGACGTATTCTGTCCATGACTCAATTGGATTTGATAATTCTAATTCCATAAAATGTATTATTAAATATTTATTAAATGCAAATTCTTCTTAACAGAGATTTACTGTCAGAATATGGCTAAAATGGAATGTAATATTCATAAGCATGTTTTCATTAGATTTTAGATTTATTTAGATTTATTTTTAAAAATGGGACATACATATTAATGACCATTTTCATGTAAATATGTTTGAAATTGTAGCCAAGGCTAATTTCCATACTAATTTCCATAGTGTATAATTACCTGAAAATAATTATTTTCCTTAGCGTGAGCCATTTATTATCTTGGAAAAAACAAACAAACACTGGCACTAGAAAGGCCCTTTCATGCGTTTTGTAGCCACCGTAGGTTCTACTTGCTTGGAAGGGGAGTGTGAGGCAAGTTGGCAATGCAATATACAGGCTCACCACTAGATGCTACAAAATCCTACACACTTGTCCTTTAACATAAATAGCTGAATAATGTTAAGGAAAAAAGACAACAACAAAACTTGTATGGAAGCCTTTGGAAAGAGGCTTCCATAAAACTTAACAGTATTATCATCTTGTATAAAATGTTTTTGTACAAAATATTCTCAATGTTTCGCTTTCTCTAATTTCCACTGTGATGAATGTGAATTTATCAGAGACTACTGTTATAACCACATCATTAAAAATGAGACATACAGTGTGTACTTTGGGTTACTGCTCCCATCTCCCTATCCTGAGAAGCCACATTTACACTCTCCTGATCATTTTTCCTGATATTGGTGATCAGGCCCAGTAGCAGGTCTGTATGTTGACTCGTGGAGGTCTCACCTTGTCTCCTACAGAGGGCCAGATGGTTTTATGGAGGAACTGAATGCAGATGACTGGCAGCAGGCTGATGCCCACAGTCAGGATGATGGTTAACCACAGGTAGGGCTGACGCAGAGCGTTCGATGCTGCACCTACAAACACATAATATATGTAATGAGAGTCGTGAAGAGGTTTGGGTTTGTTCTAACATAACTCTTTTCTAAATGACTAGCTTGTTAACCAAAACAAAACAAAACAAAAAAAAACAAACAAAAAAAAACAATAACAGTGTGATGATGTAGAGCATCACAACTCTTAGGTAATATCTCGGATTATGTGTTTGGCTGGTCTTGCTGCACTACAAACAACCCAAATCCATCCCAGGACAGAGCTGCAATCATTACCAACACCATCAAACAGCTGCAATGAGGACTGCCTGCCACATCTATTCAGGGTCCTCAGTTTACAAGTGACGCACACATTATGATTGGCTGGATGTCGCAAAGGAGGAATATTTGTGGCTGTGTTTAACAAGATATATTTTCCACAGATATTCTCCAACTTGAAAGAGAGAAACTTGAATTCAGAAGGTGATCAGTTGTATTTTTCTGCTCAATAAGGAAAATAAATGTGAGAACATTTCCTTTCTTTACATTTTGTGAATGCATTTTAATTTTTTGTTCGCTCATGTCTCCCAGATTTCATCTTATTGGGTTTAATCATAGTTGTTTCTCTTTTTTTTTTTACTGGCAGAGGCAGCTGGTATGTAATTAAACTTAAATTTTGAGCCAGACATTTTTGCTTGGTTATGTAGTCTACTACTCTGAGGTCATGTGTCCAGTTTTTTCCCTTTGTTTTGCTTCAAGCTCACAATGTGACATAATTGGCACTTAAAGGGTCTACGGAGTCAGTTAATTGTGTTACATTGAACAGTTGGTGACTGACCAGTGAAGGTGAACGCTGAGGGGAAGATGACGTGGATCCCAGCACTGTGGATGTCAAACATGATGCCAAAGTAGATGGCTATGCTGCCTAAAACTGCAAAGCAGTTGACGAAGGTCCAGTAGGAGGTATCCAGAGAGATCTGACCAACAAGAGGTGGAGGAGAAGTCAGGAGGCCATTCACATAATCAATACATGCACATCTTCCTAACCTCTTTAAATCAATTTTCTCTTTTATTCCTGCTTAAGTGGCTTTAACTAACCTGCAGGTTGACAGTAAAAATGAGCGAGGAGGCGGTGACGACGGCGAAGGACTGGTAGTCGGAAGGGGCTTCTCCATCCTGCCCCATGGTCTGAAGGAAGGCTCCGTAGGGGATGAAGAAGATGATGAGTGAGACAAAGATGCCGTGGAACAAGCTGATGAAGAAGTTCCTGTAGTTGAACATCGTCCCCTGCTGGCCAGGCAGGTAGAGCTTTGGGAATTTGAGGCTCAGTTTGTCATTAACGTCCTGCAGGAGAAGGAGGAGAAGGATCAGTTAACAGAGTTTGTTTTTCTTTTATTGAGCAGGCAAAAAGGAAATGGATTTTTCATTTTTGAAAAAATATTGTAGCAAACAAAGACAGAAATTCTGAAACCGATCTTGCCGTTTATCACAAAAATACATGGCACACTGAAAAAGCAGGATCATAATAATGATAGCTGGAGAATACTGTAATATCGTTCAAGAACACTTTAGTTTTAGAAAATGTAAAGAATGGTCACTTTATGTCACATTTATACATTAACTTTCAGATCAACCTGGACAATTTCAACTGTACTCATTAAAATTTTTATGATGATTTACAGAAAAAAAACTAAAAAACTTGATGTCAATAGTTTGGACTGAGATTCATGCAAAAGATCTCACTGCAAATACAATAATGTGCCTCCTGATGACCTTTTCTGTACCATTCTTTGTGTCCAAAACAAAGCCTGTTTTTACCTGGTCAAGAAGTCCAACGAGTAGAACCGGTAAGCTGCTGTAACACAGATTGTAGAGTGTGATGAACCAGTCCTCATAGGCGACCTGCAGACAGGAAAACAGTTATTCAGTGCCTGGTGGTGAGTAAACTGACTATGGGATGAGGCCACATGATATCATCTTGATAAATGTCTGACCAGACAGATGTGGGACATTGAGAACAAAACGTAACCTGAGGGTAGAAGCTTCTCTTCCTTGTTTTGTAATAATAATTGTGATCTGGTAATTCATATCCTTGGAGATATGATCATAACAATATCCAGGTCATCTGCCTGCAGGTGTCTTGATTTCTCTCCATCTTACAGATGGTTCAGAAACCTGAATAAGGTATTTACATGCCACAGTATCCTGGTTTCCATTGGAATAATCCAGATATTATATCCAGGTTTCTCAAAACAGGGATATCCAGGTTTGTGAAACCAGAAAAAGCTGTTCACATGCACAAACTTGATCATATCCAGTATTTTAGTGTATATGTAAAGGAATAGTGACTGGAGCATAATCATGGAGCGTTTTCTCCATTTATTTTATGTAATATTTTTTATTTTGTTAAAAGTATGAATGAAATCTGTTTTTCAGGATTTGAACATAAAAAGTGATTTTTTAGACTTCATGAATAGCAGTATGGCAAAATAAGTCTTTAAAAAATCTCAACTGAGCCCAGTGAGTAAATGACTTGCTCTGCTAACGGAGACCATAAAAGGCAATTAAAAGCCCCAGAAAAAGCAGGTGGATGTTGAATTAAGTTTGCCAAACTATTTTCGGTGATCTTGAAGCCCAGATTGCCATGAAATCAGCTGTGGATATGCATGTTCCTCAAAGACGTATTCTAATGACTTTCATGACCCCCATGACCTTTCCTTTAGCGCTGCACAATTCTAGTTATACACAAGAAATGTCATTATTCAACAGCCACAAAATATACCCACCACAGTTTGACACACTATCTGTTGACGCATCTGGATTACGTAGGAAAATCTAAATATTTGGGACTAGATCACGTGACTTGAATCATCAGTGAAATGGTGCTGACCTGTGAGGAGTATCCGCTGAAGAAGGAGTACCAGAAGTGGACCAGTGTGAAGGCGAAGTTCTTGAAGAAGAAGAAACGAAGGAATTTGCACATTCGGATGTAGGACCAGCGTCCGTGCACCAGCAGGAGGCGCTCCAGGTAACGGAACTGAGCAAAGGCGTAGTCGCTGGACATGACGGCCTGCATCCCCTCCTGACCACTGATACCAACACCGATGTCTGCAGCTGGAGGGACAGAGGACGGGGTTAGAGATTATAGAGTGGATCCACTGGAATGTTTGTCACACAAATTAAATACGAGCAGAGATCACTCTTGTCCTTACTCTTGATCATGTTGACGTCGTTGGCTCCGTCTCCGATGGACAGGGTCACAGCTTTCTTGTACTTCTTCACCAGACTCACCACGTTGGCCTTCTGCTTGGGTGTGACACGGCAGCAGATGACCGCCTCGCACTCACAGGCCATGTCCACAAAGTCAATCTGTGGAGACATTTCTTCATGTTAGTTATCATGGAAACCATCAATCCATGCACTGTCCATGCAAGCATGTCTCACTTATATCTTAAATGTTTCATTTACTTCATTGTACCTGTCTCATCTCCTTCTCCCAGTCATCCATCGGCTGTCCGTCCTGAGGGTTGCTGGGAGGCCCTCGCTTTCCAAGACGGCGCAGACGCAGGCGACGGCGTTTCTTCTTCTTTTCGTACAGAATCTCGTTCTGAGAAAGTAAAGACAAGTAAATCAGCACAATCCACCATGTTGCCTGGTGGGAAAAGGATTTAGGATTGATTTTTTTTTTCCTGTGAATAAATCTCTCAATACTATAAAAACTAAATAGAAAAAAATACTCATTTGTCATCATCATTTTAAAACCAGGTTAATCTTGAAAAAAACCCACCAGCCATCCTCCAGTGATGATGAGAGCGTTTTTGCCAGGTTCAGGGAAGAAAGGCTGCACAGGTCTCTTTCTGTGGCGGGTAGTCATAGGCTCGTTTCTCCTGTTGGCTTGACGGATCCTCAGCTTCTCACTGGAGACACGGAAACAAGAGATAAACTCTTAAAAAATACAAAGTGACAGACTCAAAGCCTCCTGTGATGTTGAAACCAACATGTTGACATGAGACATAAAACTGGGAGGGACTGGCATACAAGTCAAGAAAGAGGTGCAGGTTGATATGACCAGTGATGAATATGAATATGTTTTATGATTAAGTATCTTGAGTTTTGTTTCACTGAGCAGAAAACAACAAACCTCTAGTCTTCTAGTTTTGTACAGCAGAGGTGGACATCAGTCACATGTCTTGAGTCACAAATTTGAGGACTTGAGACTTTGTTGACTTACAAGATTCAAAGACGCAGCTTGAGTTTGATTTGGTATTCATGACTTGAGACTTGATTTACACTTGAGACAGATGACTTGAAATGACCTAACTTTAAAAAAAAAAAAAATTGCATTTTTATAAATATTGATTGAAGTTATAGTTTGTTTATGAAACAATTGGCTGATTTCTAGTGCAATGTGTGCAAACCTGGCAACCTACTAGGATACAGCAGACCAGCGGGGGTCAATGCAAGTGCAAAAATACTAAAATTTGGATTAAGGGATTATGTTGTCAATGGTGACAGAAAGCAAGGAGTGCAGCTGAAAAATCAGTGACACGACCACCATCACATCCAACTTTGCCCGTCACTACAAAACCCACAAAGACACATACACGATTGTGTGTTTTTAGCCAACTTATTGGCTGGTTGTTAGCTTCAAACACCTCTATTCTTTCTTTCAGGTGATTATACACAAATGAAAACATGCTTATGAATATTACATTACATTCCTGCCATATTCTGCCAATAAATCCCCTAAATCTTACACACTGGACCTTTAATAACTTAATTATGTTACTGTTGGGTGTGACATTTTAATCAACTCACTTGACGTCCTCTCCGTAGTGGATCTGCATTTCGTCTGTCAAAAGTGAACATGAATAGCCGATGTTCTCTGCCGTTTCTGGGGAAAAGATAGAACACATTCAAAGTGAGAAAAAACAAGACACTTTTTAGTCTTTTTAATCATCGAGTATAGCTGTTGCAGCTGCGGGATGATGTTCTGATCAGATGATTTAACTAATTAAATGTGACTCAAAAGAGAAACTTTTAATCCCTGCAGAAAGATATGATCAGTAACTTTAGTCCAGTACAAAACCATCTGTGTTTTTATTGGTTTATTGATACATTAGCACATGTTGACCAACAGTACGACTCCTCTGTGTAGTCTGAGGTGGCGGTACCTTTCTTATCTCCAGTCAGAACCCAGATCTTGATGTCGGCCTTAGCAAGTGTGGCGATGGTTTCTGGCACCCTGTCCTGCAATTTGTCCTCGATGGCAGTCGCCCCAATAAGCTGGACAGGGGGACAAAGCAGCTTAGATATGGCTGATGGTAACTGTTTAAACTTTTACACATTTTCTGTGGAAAAGCCCAGACTTTCAGTCAAGACCCTACTGAACTGGGCTTCAGGAGGGTTTTTAAAAAGCTGTTGCTGCTTCCAAAAGGATTTTAAACATGCCCCCGTTTCTCAAAGGAAACTCGAGTTTTGTGAAGCATGAAAATAGTTTTTGTTCTCCACTCACCAACAGGTTGTTCTCGATCTGCTCATACACACGGTCGAGGGCACCCTCTCTGTCAGCCATGGCCACCTGGGCATCTTTGTGTTTCCTGGACCAGGCGGCATACTCGTCTGCACTGATGTCTTTGTAACACAAGCACAGTGTCCGCAGGGTCGCGTTGGCGAATTCCTGAAGCACAACAACACAGACTATGTTTACCTGCACTGAAACAAGAGAAACAGCCACATACACGCACGCCATTGTTTCTACATGCAGTATGTCTGCTATGCCAAGAAAAGACATACAGCAGTAAAATACACAAACTCACATCCAGAGCTGTCTGGGTCGTTTCTTTGTATCTGGAGTTGGGGGAGAGTCGTTCATAGATGACAGTGTCAGCTCCCTTACAGTAGAGACGGATACGACCATCAGGAAACTTCACTGAAACAGAGAAGAGACAGCAGTATAGAAGGTCAGAGGGGGGACACGGTCATTAGGGGTGAAAGGTTTCATCACGATATGATAATACATTCATTCTTTGGACAACAATACTGTATTTGCTGATATCACAAAGTCTGCCACGATATGATTTCAATTAGATTCACTTCAAGGGTCTGCAATCAATATCAGAGGACATATGTCCACTTAACACAATCAGTTACATTTATGTCAACTCTTGACAATTTTATGACTGAACCCTTCCAGATATTTACGATAGATGTGCCTCGGGAATTTCAAAATAAAAATCTATCTTAAACACCCCTGAAAGTCATTGTTTTAACTTGGATTTTTCAGTCAAGTTCCAAGTCAATACCAGTTCTAAATTTTGTGTTTCAAGTTTTTAAACAAGTCAGTGTTTGTCTGTCTGCCGAAGCGCACTGTGAAATGCTTCAGTCAGCAGAAAGATGTTTTTGACAGCAGCCATATTGATATGAAAGAGGGTAAAAACAGGTGTTACAAATGATACTAATTAAGGTTCCGTTCACCGTCTTTCTAGTGAGTCATGTAACTTTGTTGATGACGTCGTGCATCTGAGACACAAGCTAAAGTCAAGCAAACCTAAAACTGCTAAACTAGGCACATACTAGAAACATTTGTAATTTTAATTACTTTACTTTAGATCTTTTATTGCCTTATTATTGATGTTTGTATACCAGTCTCAAAAACTAACTGTTACTGACCAGGATAAGGCTGGATTTATTGTCTTACTGTTAACAACAAATCCCATAAAAAGAGCATAACAAATGTATCGTGTATCCACTTGGTTTGTTCAAACTGTCTTTTAATTTACTTTTATTAAACATTTTGACTTCTGAGTTTTTGTGCAAATTGACTGTTAACACAACTACTGCACAACAACACAACCAGAAATTACATGTGTTTGTGGGTGTGTGTGTGTGTGTGTGTGTGTGCACTCACAGATGATAGACATGCGCTTGCGGTCAGAGTTGAAGTCGAGCAGCGCCAACATTTCGTAGGTCGTCTCCTGCGCCATCTCCTTGATAGTGATGGTGTCCTGTGTTCGAGACAGGAACACAAAGCCGAAGTTCCTGGCCGCCGTCACCAGGGCGCCCTCATCAGGAGACGCCGCCTGGTACACCAGCTCACCTGTGAGAATGATATGAAGCCATACATGAGGAGGTCGTGTCCAACGCAATGCCTGCAGCTTTATGGTAAGGCACCTTGATGTGCAATTTTATTTTTCATTGCTTCACACAGAATCATTTGCTTTAATGACAATATAAAAATAAACAGTGGAAGGGGCGTGCATAAGACTTACATGACACTGTCATAGCCATGACATGACACCTGTCATGAACATGTCTTTATGAATGTTTATGACTATTGTCATTGTGTCATCCGGGCAATAATTTGTAATGCAAAGAGTCTTTGGCAGGTTATGTCTTGGTTCATGTCAAAGTGTTGTTGTCATAGCAAAGTCTTTGTCACAACAACTTGACATAAAATCAAGACAACATAACCTTTAAATGTCTTTGTTATGCCCACTCAACATTCACATTTAAATGACATTTGCCCGAATGGCACTTAATTACAACATTCATAAAGACTCTTTCATGTTACAGGTGTCATATTATAGTTATGACAGTGTTGGGTTGGTCTTATACACACTCCTTCAAATGCTGCCTGATGCAGCTTTAGGGACAAGTCTTCTTCAATCTATGCTGGGGTTGAATGACAGCTGCCGCAGCCTATCACAGTCAGCCTCTGTGGTTGCCGTTTACTCAAAGCTCTACTCATGCTTCTTCCTCTTTGCCAAAACTAGAATTTTAGGATTACCGTCTTTGTGCTCCGCCATGACGGTGTGGCAGAGGGAGAGCAGTTTGAAGAACTCCATGACATCCTTGTCCTTCCCGGATCGAATGCAGGCAACCAGGGAATGATCCATGAACGGGAACTTTCTGTCAGCGAGTCGGTTCCAGCTCCAGTCCACCGGCTAACGCGCAAACAGGAAAACGTTTTTTAAGACCGCAGTAGAAATAATCAGTAATTTTTCTGATGGTCAGCTGATGTGATATTTTAGACTACAAATTTAGGCTATCATCCATCATCTGCTTCAGTATACTGTGGTTATTGTGTCATATACTGTCATACTGTGTCACATTCTCAATGAAACTTAAACTAACAGTTTGTCACATTTTATATTTCAATCATCTTAATTGGAACACCTTCTGACATAAGTATATCTGATATTTTACCCTTCCTCGGTCCAATGATACTCCCTCAGCAGTGGTTGGTTCACCTGTAGTAAGGAGATATAAAAAAAAACATAAGATCGTGTTAATAAAAATATTGATGCAATCAACTGAGGGATACATATTTAAAAAACTGAATCCCTCCTGGTGCCTCAATGTTTAAGAAAACAACACAAAAATGCCCTCTTGGACGCCCCTATGGTAGATAAAATGTGATTAAGTGCCATCTAGAGTGTCCTTCCATTTCATTTCATTTATTTATTGAAATTAAACAGAAGGGCTCTTTAGAGGACACTTAAACACATTTTGTCCACTGGTAGAGGACTTTAAAGGTCATTTTATCATGTTCTGCGTCCTCAAAAGTGCCCTTCCATTGGACAAAACATGATAAAATCCCCTCTGGAGTGCCCTTCTAGTGGACAAAACATGGTAAATTGGCCTCTATGGTGCCCTTTTAATGGAGAAAACACAATTCAGCGCCTTATGGGCTGCCCCATATACTAATAAATTATTTTGCCTCCAAAAGCAAGTTGAATGGTTTCCTGTGTATTTTATTACAGAGTTGTAGTACTTGTTGTACAATAAAGCAATTTGAATCTGAACCAGGAATTAGAACCCTTTCACCTTAAATGCACAACTATTTTCACAGTGCTGGTGCCCCACCATGTATATGTGGTGCCCTTTCTAATTTTTTAGCCCCTGCCCCTCAGACAGCCTCAGTCCACCACTGGTTCCCAATATGTTTTTGAAAGACAAAATGAGAACAATATCCAAAGGAGCAAAGGCCCTACAAAAGACAGTATGTCCCTGCAATGTTGTGATTGTAATGTATGATTTATGACACTCTACCGATGTTACTGCAACATTACAGTGACATTACCATTAGTTATATTGCTGTTACGTTGTTGAAACATGCCAACGTAACAGATATGATATGGCATTTTTTCAGTGTCTGCTCAATGTCCTCTGCATGACATTTCCTTTACTTTATATAATGACGTTGTTGCAATACTGGTAAAATGTCACAACATCTCTAAAAAGTGGAAACACTGGGACAAGCAACTTTAAAATAATGTGCAGGCGATGACACTGGATGGAATTTCACTTGGCAGGTTTCTACAATGTCACATGTAACAATTACATTGCAATCACATTCCTGCAACAACTTTGTGTTAGTAGGGTGGGGACGTTCCTACAAGGTTCAGTTTATGTCTCACTCAGTGTCACACCAGGACCAAACAAGAATACAGTACTGTCCCCAAGACAATGCTGTGGCAAAGACCTAAAGGGGTCATAAATGTCCTGTAAATGTCCAGGGGACATCCCCTGTTTGTTGCATACATATACACACACACACACGGACTGGGTAAAGAAGTATTTGGAGTACTTGGCATTAAGCTATGGAAGGAAAAGAAAAGAAAAGCTCCACGGTAAGTCATGATTATGAGATAAAAGGTATTGTTAAGATAAGATTTTTTTTTTAAATCTCACAATTATGACTTTATCTTAATTTTTATTTAAAACTCAGAATTCTGACTTTCATCTCATAATTTCAACTTTTCACTTATAATTATGAGGTAAAAAGTTATAATTACGACTTTTAATCTATAATTATGACTTTTTACCTCATAATTATGACTTTTGATCTCATAATTATCATAATTATGACTTATGATAGGGATATTTTTTGGTTTCACTGGTGGAAACGGGCTTCCATATTAAACAGAATGCTGGACATCTTAGTGTGATTTCTGATGCAGGTCTATTGTCTGGTCATGGATAATTTTTGTCTACTGCTGAAGTTGTACATATTTTTTCATACATGCCCAGCAAACAGACAGTGGTTCCCTGTAAGGTTCTACATTAGTAAATGTTTTCTTTTCTTTGTAGAGCCCTTTGTAACTGTGTCACAGAGTGTAATACAGTGAAGCCATCTACAAACTTTAAATCCGTCTTTGTGTTTGCTTTGCTCTTATCCTAATTCCATGTTCCTGCTGCAGTGAACCAGTTTTGCCAAAGGGATCATTAAAGGCTCATTTTTCATCTTTCTGATAACACAATCCTGTCACAGACGGAGATACTAAACAAACTCTTTAGTTCCTGCAGATTCAGGTGTGCCATAGATGTTTTTGGCATCAGACAGTTGTCACTGCAAAAAAAAGGCAGCAGGTGTCTCTCTTGCTTTCTTTTTCCCCTTTACCTCCACAGCTACCTCATACTGGTTTCCTCCATGTATCTTTCCGTTTCTCCTCCCAGGTTAGTTCACCAGCTTGAGACAGAGAATTCCCCTGAGCAACACCACAGACGCTAAGGCACTGACACTGCCAGAGCTCACGTAGCTCCTTAAAGATCTTTACAAACAATACCACAAAAATGTCAAACAGTCGT
>JAJHUR010093834.1:20939-42821 GCA_027495735.1 Lutjanus campechanus | reverse complement strand
AAAAAGCAACAGCAGTGTGTGTGTGTGTGTGTGTGTGTGTGCGCAAACTTTTATTTTGAAATTTTACTTTGAAAGGAAGCACTTGTTTCTGCTTTTGCTTTTCTATTTTAGTCACGGAGCAAAAATCACAGAAGATGTGCTGTCAGGTTGATGTAGCACAATAACTTGATTCTCTTTCAGTTGTTCATGATGTTGCACTGGGCTGTGAGGGGGTGGGCAGGGTTTGACCACTACAGGGCTGCGTTCAGGGAACAGAGTCATCAGTTGGATTTCAGCTCTTTACTGCATATCTGTGATGTGTTACTGATAACCAGCATTAACTAAAAGCATTTAAGGACTGTAAAATGAGTTCAGCATACTCTCAGTGTGATACGGAGTAATATGGAGAGAGCTAGCTGGGCTAGTCAGTTAGCTTAACACTTGGCGAGGCTTATTTCCAAACAGGCTGATTAGTAAAATAAGTCTTAACAGACTTTACAGTGATACAATAAACACACTTTATATCAAGAAGACGGTGCAACAATATGAACAACTGAGAGAGAATTGAATAATTGTGCTACGTCAACCTGACAGCACATTGTCTGTGAACTCTGCATCATGAGACAGCAGAAAACATAGCAGAGAACAGAGTGATGGGAAGCAGTAACTTGTACTTTCAAAACTGTGCGAGAATGGTAATTGCAGCACCCCCTGGTCTATCGTTGCCTCGATTAGCAGCAATTGGTGTGAAAACACGTCTCACGATTGCAAAGCCAAACTAACCAATCGAGGCAGCAGTAGTCCAGCAACTCCTGCGTTACATGAGCTAAAATTACTGTTTTCATCAAGGAAGTCTGGTAGATTTGAAGAGAGCATAAATGCAGCTCAGTTCCCTCTCAGAAAGGGCTCTCTGACAGTAAAGTAAAATGGCGAAAATATTCTAAATATAACATAATCTGATTTTGACTGTTTTTTTTAAGAGGCTAAATTACATTTTGCTGCTGACCCCGTCCACAGCAGTACATTGCTTAACTTCCGTGCCAGTACTTCTGAGGGAGATGTCAATCAAAACATGATCTGCCACGCCTACATACTCTTGATAAGTGTCTAAACAGCAACATGAACTGTTTGAACTCAGTCTCTTCACTCAGATATTTGTGAATGTTTAATGAGACAATCAACTTTGATATCATGTATGCATTTTTACTATTTCAAGCCATCTTTTCGGAGGCTTTAAAAAGCAATTGCTCTTTTAACATCAGCAAAGTGTGGTTAGTGGATCAGAGGTGCTGAACTGAAGGAGAGAACACTGCACGAAGCACCGTTGTCACTGTTTTACTTTTTAAACACACATACTCAGAACGCATGCTTAACACACCATGAAATGATTAAATATTCACATGCAAAGTGTTGGGGGATAGATAATCATATGCACACACAATCTACTTACTCAAGCATATATTTTCTGGTTTGCCATGACTCCTTACAGGCACTGAGCCATAGCTTATAGAGTTATTACACCTTCACATTCTCTCACTCACTTTTGGTTTCTCTGGGTCTTGATTTTTTCTCACTCTCCCATAATCAGCTCGTTTTTTTAGCTCGGCTTCTCTCCCAACTCATGTGGAAAACACAGCCATCACCATGGTCATTGTCTCTCAATGAATGGTCATTACTTTGGGGGTAAAATGCACTTCTGAGCACTGCTTGAAGCTACAACAATCTTGTCCATTAGCTGCCTGCTTTCTGTAGCCGTTTAAATTGGTCAAGGTAGAATTCAAATACAAAGTGATGAGGCCTCGATCGCCAAAACCCGTCCATCAGCATTTAGTAATGTGCTGCGCTGTGCCAAATTATGGATGATCATTTCCTTTTGATACTCATTTATAGGTGTTTTTGCAACTATGGGCAATTTTGACTCTCTAAAATGAAATTAAAAAATCTACCTCTTTGAATTTTTATTTTAACCATCAGTCCGTAATACATACAAACAAGTACACAGTTTGTACATCACTGTAAATACTGATACTAAAAAAATACAAAAAATAAAATAAAATAAGGGGGATTTCATGCTTTTCTCTACACAACAGAAAATTTGGATAGGAAACTTAAATGTTAATTGTCAGCAGCAGTCTCACTCAATACTGGACCAATTTCCAAAATAATTGTCCACATCAGTCATTTAGACACAACAACATGGGAAAATAGGGTCCAGGTTGAAAAATAGTGATGTTACCATTTGTTTGCCTTCTCTACTGCAACACAAGGTCTTTACTACAACATTATTTTTTTTTTGCTAATTTTGCAGATAAATGGCAGCTAGCAGGGTCTGCTAATGTTGACTCTGACCATCTAATACCCATGACTTCAACAGTAATATAAATTTATTTTTAAAATGTAGTTAAAAATACACAATTAGTAAGCTGTTTGGTAAGGCTGTACAATAAATGAGAACACTTTTGACAAATAACATCATCATCAGAATTCCACATGTTTTGGGGCAGGTGAGCACCAACTGAATCTATGTTCTGACAGGCAGAGATCATCTGGCTTTAACTTCACTTCATGGCTCTGTACAGCTACACCAGTGTCTTCTTCATGTCATTTGTGTCCAGACAGACGTTCTATACCTTACTGTAGCTGAGAAAATTGTATCTTGGGTTCAATCTTTTTTCACACACACTCAAACGCACATGCATACACACATGCACGAGTCTTCAAATATCCCTTCCTATCCCCCTGTGTAGCCTGCCTTTTTTCCCAATGACTTTCATTTTTATTAGTGCACTTGGCATCTGATTAAGTCCCTTTTGGAGTGTTAATTAGCTGAGCTGCTCTGCTCCAACTGTCTATACACTGAATAAGGTCAAGACAACAATGACAAAACCATCAGGTTTCTTCGAGAGAAACTCAGAGGTTCACTGACTGTGACAACACAAGTCCCTTTTTTTCATGGGACAAGTCTTTTGATTCTAACATGAAATGCAGCAGAAAACAAGAGGTGACCTGTACAAAAGTTATTGAATTCAGACAGTAGTTTGAGTACAGTCCTAACAAGACTCTCCTCAACAGAACAACAACTGCTTTGGACATTTGTTCAAATTCTTCAAGGACCTCTTCATGTTTCCTGACAAGCAACCTCTTGCTTTCTTGTGAATGCTTTCTTGTGAATTCTCTCAGCAGCAAAGGCCGAGGTATCGTGACAGTGTTCAGGCTGATTTATGCAAAACTTACATACATACACACGTAGATGGATTCTGTCCGTACTCCTATGGTCAGTAATTATGCATGTTTTCTGAAAGCTTATGGATATGGATTAAATGAAGCACTACCACTGGAAGTTGTGGGGGGCAGTGTGGCCAATAGATCAAGCAAGACACACAATGTATTTATTTTCACAGACCACTGCCGTCTACAACACTGCCTCCACTTTTGCCTCTTTCTCAAGAGGTGCATTACATTACTTTATATTAACCTGTATGACCTCATCCAGCGCAAATTTTAGACTCTTCCTCTTCTACTTTAGGGTAACTTTTGACTTTAAGCGGCACCCTCTGGTAGATTAATTGCTTAACATCCGTGCCAACATACAGTAAATGATAACTGGAAGTATGTGGGCAGTGACGGTTACATTATTTGAAACAGACGTATGTATTTTTGTTCATAAAGGGAATAAATGAGCCTTTACACTCTTAGGCTGTATTCAAATTGACAACAACACTGCATGAAAAATTGCTGCACGATTCATTTGAAAGACAACACTATAATGCCTGATAATTTCCTATAATTGTAGTATCTTTCCTTGTAATATTAAAATCTCTGTGCTTTGTTTTGGCATCCAATAAGCTTTCCAGCTCATGAAGAACCGCTCAGACTGGACTTTCTAGATCATAATTTATTGTCTCACCACTATCTGAATAAGCCCCCATTAACGCAGCCCCTTGTATTGATTTAACTCAGGACTGTGTTGTGACCTCGACACCAGAGACCATGGTTAACGCCCTGTCTTCTTCAAACAATTGCTATCAGTTTCTTTTACTGTGACCCAAAAGAACCTTACTGCTCTTCCTTCCACAGCAGGCTTGACCTGCGCATAATGTGTCTGATCCCTGTCCCCTAACAGCATAAGTGCGCAAAAGGCAGTATTTCTTAGTTCATGAAAAGTTATAGATGATGACAGTAGATGACACTGCCTTATGGCAATATGTTTCCAGTGCACCTGGGGATTAAAAGATGTTTTTTCATTGATGCAAAGCACAAATGTCTTGTTTTGGTGTCGTCCCTTCAGAACAAGCCGTGGCTGCTTTGTAGACAGATGTTCTGCAACTACTGGGAAAAATGTTAGTGGAGGACACAAAGATAGCGGTTTCTCCCCTGACGGTAGCCTCAAAAGACTACAACGCAGCACAGCCTTAAAGTACCCACTTTTTTAGGCTGAAAAAGCTCTCTGCTGTGTTAATTCAGTATTGGTCTCTCCACCTGTGCTTACCGAATGCAACAGTTCCAGGTGTTTTCTAAATGGAAATCACTGTTTAAATAAGGCCAAGTGGATGAAAATTGTTCCACCAAAAGAGTAAATTACAGCATTCATCACAACAAACTTAGACTGATTATATCCAGTAGTATAAGAGTATCTGAGGGTTCAAAGTGTTTGTTTGTATGAGTCAACAATCTGTTTCAGTCTACATTCACTTTTAGCCCTATACCAACACTCACTGTAATAGCGCAATGTGTTGCCATGGCAATTAACTTGTGAATATCAAAGTCACAGAGACAAGAGGCTTATGACTTTCACACAGAGAGATCACTCAGCTGACAAATGGATTAATTAAAGCTTGGGCTTACTTTTACCCTGAAAGCCATGATCGTATTATTTCCCCTGATCACAGGCAAACAAAGGCTTCTCGCCAACACTCCACATTTTATGCAACTCTATATAGTAGTATTCCCAAACAGCTTATATTATGTCTGTGGGAACATGATGTGTATGTGTGAGCATGGCCCTGTATTTCTATCTTAATCAGAGCCGATTTGAGTTTAACCCTTTGACTTCCACAATAAGAAATACATTTGCAAAAAAATATTTATTAGTAACATTGTGTTTCTGCCTCTTCATTAAGCAACATTTCAGGTTTTATTTGTCAGATTACCCAATCAGGAAGCAGATATGCAAGTCAACCAGCCGGTTGACTTGCCAGTTTAGGGTTATTCTGGGCATGAATGGATTTCTTTCATTTCTGCAACAAAATTTTAATTTTTTTTCATATAAAAACATCATAGAGAGTATAATTTGTTAAAATAACCTTTCATTTATTTAATGTGAGAAAAGTTAGTGTCTGGGCTGCCTTAACAAATGTATTTCATAACTTGTCTGTAAATAATTTAAAAACCAACAATGTAATACATTATCATAATATCAACCAACAATGCTCAAAATTAAAAACAAATTGAACAAACATATTAAAATATCTTTAAAATGTAAATAGAAATGAACTGTAGTTACCTACATTTACTTATCTAGCTAGCTTTGAGTAGTTGTGTGTGTGTGTATGTGTGAGTCAAACTGCGTATTGCAAACTGAGTATTTTGACATATCATTATCAAAATGTTCACACAACTGTACAGATTCATACAGTATAAATATTGAAGCTGTATGATGTATATTTTTTGAGCTATTTGTTCAACAACAGTGCTCACAAATCAAATGAATGGCGCTAATCTGCCATCCAGATCTGTATAGCTAGCCTGTTTACATTGACTGCTTAAACTGGCAACTCAACCGAGCGGTTGACTATGTTTTCTGAGGAATTATAGATATACATTTTATTGTCTGATTTATGCCTTTCAACTAAAATATGATTGTTAGGGTGTCTAGAATTGACATCTGAAAAGATTTTTTTTCTTACTTCAATTTTCACATGTATTCCTTGTCATTTCCGAGGAGCTGCGCAGCACCGAGTCACTTCCAGTTTTTTCAACAGCTTTCAGACAAGAATATTTCTGTACAGCAGTGCCACCAAGTAGATATAATCGGTGTTACATACACTACTCAATGAGGTTAATGAGGATAAACAGCCAAAAATTGGTTTTCAGAGTTTTTACTACAGCAATATGGCGGCGAAAAAAAGGTCAACCGCGCGGTTACAATGCCAGTTTTAACACTTCAGTGTTAAAGTATCAGTTCAACATTTTGGGAAATATACTTACCTGTTTTCTTGCCAAGAGTTAGACAAGAAGATTGATACCACTTTTCCATACTGTATGTTTTTTAAATTAAAGGCTAGAGACAGCGGCCATAGTGTAAAAACAGACTTTTTCACAGCAGCCATTCTGACATGAAATATGAGGGTAAACACAGGTGTTAATGGCACTAATTAAGAGTTGCTGTGCTGCTATTGTGCATGTTTGCTCATTGAAAAATTTCTATTGGTATCATTGGTAACACCTGTGTTTACTCTATAATTTCATATCAATTTGGCTGCCGTGAAAAAGGTGTATTTAAAATAAACTCACTATATAGATTTCTCTGACACAGGGATAAGTGAATAAATGAACAAAGGAGTGATTTCCGACACAACCTATTTCCTTTTTCTCAGTAACTTCCAGGAATCTCAGCTTGTTGCCCAGCCAAGATGGATGGCATTATTGTGTGTACATAAAGAAACAATTAGGTTCATCTTGACTTGATTGCCCCAGTAGATCTATCTTCCTTTTAATAATTTAAGCCCAGTTCACAACAACAACAAAGATTCACAACCAGACTAAACCATTTTAGAACATTACAGCGGTGTGAACCGGCCTGTCTCAGCTCGACACAAGTGAGCTGATGCCATTGCCTGCGACTCAGCTTGTCAAATCACCAGCAGCTGGTTTTAGAACTTCACCTGTTTAAACAGCCAATCACCACAGAGCAAAGTCAGTAAACTGTTAGTAATGACAGGGTTAAGGAAAAGAGGTGTTTTGCAGAGATGTGGGGGGTGTTAATTTGTGCTGAGAACAAAACATCTGTGCCAGAATCAGAAAATGAAAAAAAAAAAAAAAAGATTGAAATCTTCTGATTGACCGCTTTTCTGCCACCAGCACTCACTTCTTTGTTTGTGTTGTGCACCTTGTACAAACTAAAAATGTTAAAATATTACAATGCTGTGGGTAAAATCTGTTAAGGTTTAACAACAAAAGTAGAACACACATAGGCTATCGTTGGGAAAAGATCATGGTTTGGGTTAAAATGATCTTGCTCGCGAGGTCTTTCATGGATCTGGGGTTCCCTTCTAGACATGACCAAGTCTCCTTCTGTCTTTCCCTTCACTCATCCAGACTCACTCTGCACACACCTTTTATGTTTTCACTGTTTAATCAATACCAGAAATACAACTGTAGCAGTAAGCCAGTATCACTATGCTCATTTATATTTACAGATGGTACAAATCAAATCCAGCTACAAAAAAAACCCCATGAAATACCAGCAGTTAGAACTTAAGTACAGAGAGTGAGCTAATAAAGAGTGAATATTGAACAGACGCATGACTCCAAATTAATCAGAATGATGCTCTTTAACTGCTGGATGTGTAAATAAGCAACTGTTTGCCGTATCAACTCAGAGGATATGTCTGTGTTGTTTCCACAACTAGTTTCTGCTGCCCCCAAGTGGCCAAAAAATCAGTTATTGCAGGTTTAAGGTTGAGTTTTTGCAATGAATGTATAGGATCTATATGGAGGGTGCTGAAGGACATGTGTAAAACTATGTGTGTATGAGTTTTTACTGTATGTGTGCTTGTGCATGTGTGTATAATAGGTTCTGGTTTTACTCCTTTAGGCTTTGCTGAGTGTATAAGCAGAGCACACACCGATGAATAATGAGGCTATTACAACCACAGCAGACCACAGAGCAGCGCCTGCTCTCATTCAATACCCTTGGACCCTTGCTCCATATTTTCCTTCAGTGAAACACTCTTGCTGGAGCATCACAGGTAATTCAATATTCACTTTATGGAATGAGTCCTGTAGAGAATTGATAAACTTGTGTGTGTGTGTGTGTGTGCTAGTGTGTGTTTGATATTTAAAACTTAAATATACATAAGCATGCTTTTGTGTAAGTGTTTTATTGACCTTCCTTCACTCTGAACGCTCTTCACTACAAATTAACTCACAGATACAAGGTTCACCCTTGGCCTTACATTACCTTACAATAATTAAAAATATCTCTTCCCCTCTGGAGGACCAGGAACAACGTCCTGGTTAAGTCAGCTTCTGAAGTACTGCCACATCGGTGAGGATGTCCAGACCTTTAGATGGATCAAGGTAACATATAGAAATGGTCCCACGTCTGGCCTGTATTCACTTAATACACACTACTCTCCTTAAGAGTCAAAGAGAGTCAAGAACCTTTAGCAGTGTTTCCACTATATAATACGGCTAAGTTCTATGTGAGTTGACTCACTTTTAGTACCAGGTATTTTGCTCGATTTTGTTTTCCACAATTTTCGGTTTTCCAAGATTCTTAGCTGATCATCACGTGTTAAACTGACGCAACACAAACACAGGAACAACAGAGGATAAAGATATTGTTTATCACAGCAAGGACACAGACTTTGTTTCAAAAAAGGACTGAATGCAGCAAGCCAAAAGACTGCTGAACAATACAGGAGACTTTGGGATATTCTATATCAGAGCACAGACAAAGAGATGACTCAGGTAGCTCCCTGTTGAATAAAGCTGCATTTCCACTGCATGGTACAGCTCCTCTCATCTCGACTATATTCATTTTTTAAATTTCCTTGAGGGATAGTGCCCTGTACCTGGAACTTTATTCTCCATCAAGGTTCCAGAAGAGCTGAGGTGATACTAAATGTTGATGTGAAAACACTGCAGACCACTGATTGGCAACACGAGACGTCCCGTACATTTGAGTCCTGCAGCATTTTTAAAAAGCCAATTCATTTCTTTATTCACTCTAAATGCCAGCCCATGAAGTGCAGATGCAAGAACACCATCGCTTCATATCATCTGATAAGAGAAGAAGGAGAGCTCCTTTTGTGTGTTAAAGGAGAGTGACCAAGCAGCAGAGAGTGACAATGAATGCGAGCTAACCAACGGAAAGCAGTAAAGCCGTCAACTGGCAGTAAATGTACAGTGTGGGTTACAGTTTGTCGGTGAAAAAAGACTGCTGCTACTCAAGACCAAAGCACCTGTGCGTGTGTTGTTTTCCAACTGCTGGAATTCCTCCACCTACGTTGACAGAGTATTATCTGCAGTGGAAAAGCAAAGTAGAAATGCCAAAGATGAGTAGAGGTGAGTGGTACTATGTAGTGGAATACAACTTAAGTGACAATTCTCTCTGACCAATCAGTGGTCTGCAGTGGATTTACTCCCTGTTTTGTATCGTCTCAGCTCGCTTGGAACCTTGACCAAGGTGATATAATAAAAAACATCCACAACTTGTGACCATGGAAAACCAAAAAAGGGCAAGTTGAGCCAAGCTGTATACAGTGGCAACATGGTATTTGTAGTCCTTCATCAGGATCAGTTAGAAAGCTGCAGGATTACAGTAGCAACCACTCCACACCCTTGTGATAACATCTCTGCCAAATGCCGAGTGTTACAATGAGGAACAGAACAGGTAATCATTGTGTCTTTGAGTCTTTGTCTAAGTGTGATGAGCAGAAGGGGAACCAGAAAGAAATACAGTAGAATACAATAAAGATGTTGCATACTTCAGATTACAGTAACCATCATTTTTCAACCCTTCAAGGTCAACTGCACTAAAGCTCTCAATAGACTCAGAAATGTAATTTTCTGAATCATTAAAACCTTTTTTCAACTGTTAAAATATATTGTAATAAAAAGTAGTTATTGTGCCTAATCAAAACAAAACTGCAACCGTTTTACAATGTAAACCACGTCTGTAATGTCATGGGAGTTGTGTCATGTGATCTAAGTAACGTAATTAAGGTCCTGTAAGCTTGGTGCTGCCATTGCTCTCCACTGGTATTTAGGGAATAACTGACAATCGTCCTATTCTGTCATGTACTGTAGGTATGAGGATGGCTGCATTTGAAACCTTCCCTGAAGCCTGCTTAGTTGTATTTAAGACACTGAGCACAGGAAGACAGCACATCTCTCCCTGACCTTGTCACCTCCTGCAGCTTCTGATAATGGCTGCTCAGTGATCAGTTCCCCTGTGTAAAGACATCTTTGCACCTCCCCAGTGGTTGGCTTTACATCTGGCCCAGTTCAGCTCTGAGCAGCATGAGAAGATGGAAAAAAAGAAAATCAAAGACGATTTACTGTGACCGACAGTTGAAGTTTCATAGGTGGGCTTTTCTTTGTCTCTTCAGCCACAGTGGCTTTGTCAGTCCTCATACTCTATTCTTTATTTCAAACCACAAACCATGAACACAGCCACAGAAGTGAAGATGGAGTTAAAAGTTTGTTAAATGGCCTCTCATGCTTCCCTCTTAGCTTTATTTTTTACCATCCAAAATGTATAGAAATTTCATAGTGACATCAGCTACATTGCCATCCTCAGTTCCTTTGCTGGCATGTCAGCTGTAACCTGAAGTCTGTTCCCATTTATATCTAAGATCAAAGAAATAATCATATTGATCTCTCAGCTTTTGTAACAACAGGCGACAGGTGAGGAGAGATGATTCACCTACCCTAAGAAGAAAGGAAAAAACATATATTCACTTGTGTTTCCGTTGGTGCACAGTATGTGTCTGTGAGTGTGCCTAATCAGGTCTAGAATTAATGCAACTGCACGTTCACACATTACACAGAGGAAATAATTTACATTTTTAACATGTATATGGATCATTACAACAAGATCAGGTATTAAGGGATAGTTCAGACTATCTGGGGTTGTATGATGTATTTATTGATGGTCAGTGTATTATAAGTAGACGATGGTCAGCACGCCCCCAGTTTGGAGAAGCAGAGAAAGGCACCAGCACGGAGGCTAAACAATGTACTGCTGTGGACAGAGTCAGCAACTAGAGGTATTTTAGCCACTTAAAAAAGGTGTGTACAGTATATGCTACATTTTGAATCTTTTTACTTCCTCACTTTGCTATCAGACAGCCTTTTCAGAGGGAAAACTGCTGTTATAGAATCCAAATATTGCGCTCTCAAAACTAACCAAACTCCAGTGTGACTTATCACAGCAGGACAAACTGCTCCACACGACTGCTGGAAGTGAAGCACAGAGCGACCTATCCTCCTCCTGCAGCAGCTGCAGCAGCAGCATCATCCTGTTTACTTTCTGTCAGCATCTAAGTATGATATATGAGGATTATCAACACATGGAACATGTTTCTGTTAGTGGAAGTCACTTTAAACAGATTTTCTAATAGTTTCTTTATCACCCTCGTGTTAAAAGTGCTGTCTGCACCACTGCTGTTAACGTTACACCAGGCATCATCTGACGATGTTATCCTGCTGTTTTGTACTTTATGTTCACTTTATCAGCCACACATGAGACAGAAACGAATAAAACTAATGTTTAAGACTGTCTGTAATGCATTTAAGTCAGCAGAAAAATGACAAAAAGTATTTTCTTATTCCCACACTGATGCAGAAATACACTGCCAGTGATCATCTTACCTGCATATAACTGAAATAAGGTTTAGGTTTCAAGTCAAAATACTGATTATCCAGATCAGTGACATTTTGACAATGATTAGTTATTAAATTAAAATGCATCACAGCTCCTTTTGAAACATGAAACTGAAATATGGCACAACTGTCATTATTCTAATGTGCTTTATGTGTCTCTTTTTCAGGATTATGATTGAATAAAATATTTAAATACTAATGAGACAAGTTTTTGCTATGTATTTTAGGTCAATTCATTGTTATATAATTGAATAATAACAAAAATAACTTAGATTAATTGATTGATTAAAAAAATAATTGACAGATTAATCGTTTTAAAAAAATAATGCAGCCCTAATTGTGTGATTTTGATTTTTCAAAGGATAGTTCAGATTTGTTGAATAACAACAACAATAACAATAACAAAACAAACTGGATTCTGTGAGGTAAAATGATCAGTTTTGCCTATGGAATTTGGTTGGTTTGAAGAGACAGCGATATTTGGCTTGTATAAGAACAGTTTTCTGTCAGAAAGGGCTGTCTAAATATAAAATAAAGCTGTGAAAATATTACAAATATAGCATTCTTTTAAAGTGATATTGCTTTTTTTTTAGGTGGACCTTTTTGAAGTGTTGATGCCCCTCTCTGCTTCTTCAAACTGGGGATGTGCTGGCCGGCATCTACTGTAACTAAGACACTGACTATTAATTCATACCTCAAACAATCCCTTTAAGCAATGATGACAGGCATCGGCACATTTGTTATAACTCAGAGGAGGTGATCACTGATCACAAGCAGAAACAAGGATATAACCACAGTAGAAGGAAAGTGAAAGAAGGAGAAAGAGGTGTAAAATAAATATTCACGTGTGCACATAAATGCACACAATAATGTTGTTTATCATTGGCATGGTAACAATAATGTGATAACAATTTGCAATAGTGTTCTCTGAAACAGATTTAGCTCAAACACAGAATTCATGGTAAGCAACAGCTCAAGGACAGACTTGATATACTTTAATGCTCTAAGACCTTTTGAACTAAAAGCGCCACATTTAATGTTTCTGTAAGAAGGATATGTGAGAAGAGAATAATATATAATAATAACATGTAAAGGATTACCAGTAAAATAGATTAATTGAATACACACATTCCACCCACCACACTATACCTTAAAAACCATTATTAGTTATAGTAAAAGACTTTATTTAAAATCACTTGTCAAGCTCAAGGACAACAGCTAAACCTAAAAGTTAACCTGGGTTGCTCACAAACATAGGTCGGGGTAGTATCTGCTCTAAAACCAAGCCAAAGTACATTCATCAACACACTGGCAAGGAGCCGATACTGTGGTGAAGCACATTTATATTGCATCAACAATTTTCAATTCAATTTGGCACCAATAAAAAACATATTTTCCTGGGCTTGGATTCAAAGCCTTCACTGCCAAACAAAAAGCAGCAATTAGAGAAGTGCGCATCTTAAAAGAAGATGAAAGTGCATGAAATCTCCCAGTTACCAATTACAACATTCAGATCTCTTATGGGTGAAAATATTCTCAGTCTGGTCAGGCTTTTCAAAAACCCAAACATCAAGAGCACTTTTTTTTCTTTACAAACCGTAGCATAATGTCTTCTATTACAATTACATTTCTTTCATTTTTTTATTCAAATTATTTTCTATTGCTCTTTAAAAACACACAATTTAGCATGTAATTGACGTTCCACAGTCTGTCCCAGCCAAGCTTTTTCTTTTCATTATTTGTCAGATTTTCTTTTTCTTTTTTCCCCCAAAATTTGTATTCTTATATGTTTTCCTACATAACACAGTACTTCACACTATTAGGGATGGAAAGAGTGCTGAAAATCTGTACTTATGTCATTGTTTTCATTGGCCAGTTTGCAATCAGATAGGCTTATGGGGCTTTTACACTTTTGGCTGCACTAAATCAAACTGACTTGCATTTTCATTATGATGAGATTTTTGATTCTAAAGTAGCTAAGTAGATTACAAAGTGTAATGCATATTAGGAGTAAAATTACAGACTTGAAAGAAAAGAAACTTAATTACAGTAACATGAGTAGTTGTAATTTGTTACTTCCACCGCAGCACACAACTACAACATTAGTGTTTTGTGTAAGATTCATGAGTGTCTGTTGGCACCTGTGAATCTGTTACGGCAGGAGGCTTTGAACAGGCTTTTAGACAGCCTCTCTTTCTCTCCAGCATGCTCACGAAAGTTTAAATGCAGAAAATTATATGGTAGAATTTTGAATATAGGTAAATAAAAGTGTATTTGGTATGACTTGTCATGGAAACAAAAAAATAGAAAATGGAAGTGCATCAGGCAGGACAAAACTACACAAAGTGCTGTACACTGCAAGTATAGGTTTGCTTATTAAGTAGGGGTATTAAAACATATAGGGTTAAGGTGCATACAGAGTTTTTCCACCACATTATTTCAGTAAACTGTTGTTACAGTAAACTACACAGCATATCTCTATAGTTTTATACAGTAGTAATGTCAGAGAGACTGCATTCTCCCGTACATGTGTTGTAAGAGCATGGCTCCTCTCATTTGCATGTGAATGGCAGCTTTACAATATGCGTCTCTGCTTGTTCCCGCGGCTGTTACATAATAAGAAATACCTGTACCTGTTACAGAGTAGAATAAAGTAAAATAGGATGCACAGCAGGATTTTTGTACAAGTCACAGCTGGAAAGTTAAGCCCAAAAGCCTAATCCAATGCAGCGTCGTAGCCGTTTTGCCTGAGTGACATAAAAGAGCAACGTGTTGTGAAAAAAGGCTGTGATGTTCTCTACGAGCTGAAGCAACAAGTACATCTAATAATAATGTTAACACATATTTACACTATTATAATTTGATTACCCTGATGTTGTCCATTATCTCACACATTAAACAGATTTCAACTAACGTTAAATCCATGAGCAGCATGAATCCCGTACCTCTGCTCCGTGGTTCACAAGTTCCACAGCCTGTATGAATAAGCCCTGGGCCTAATTAAACTCATATTATGAAGTATCTGGGCAGATCTCAGTGGGCCAGATGAGGAACAAGCTTCACTCATTCTGGTCTGCAGGATCATGTGAGGAAGATTTCCAGGTCAGTAGGTGCACTGGCAACCAGTAAAGTCAGTGTTCTCACACTGATTGTGTCTAAAGACATTAGAACCTGACCAATATAGCCAAAATTATCAGCTGACATTGGCCTATGACAGCTACATCATTCTACATCAGTAATGGTGTATATGTTGTCCAGTACATGTTGATGTTTCAGTGCCCTCATATCATTTTGGAAAATAAAGCTTACTGTAAAATATCCTGCCTCCATTCAGTGGTGGATACAGAACATGATTAATGGGTGGGCCTGGAAAATTTAGTGGAGAATTTAATATGCGTGTCAAAATACCACAGACACATCAATGCCTGTCATGAAATGTGACTATGTACACATATAAGAGGAAATAAAATGATAATAAATCCAACACAGAACTCTTGTTATAAGAGTAGCTACAAGTGATGGGGTCGACCCACAGCAGTCGGAGTAAATTATTAATGACTTCAAGAACCACTGTGTGGAATAGTCCCATTCTACCCTCCTCTCCCATCCCTGTCTGTCTCCCTCTCTAACACATACACATGCTGCTGCAATCTTGGACAGCGCCAGATCCTGAGCATTGTGATACTGCAACTATAAATATCAGACAAATTGAATACTTTAAATTCAGAACTTCCTCGCAGAAACAGCAATCATAAAATGCCACGACAGACCAGAATTAAAAAACAGTCTTACCTGCAGCTGGTACATACGCCCTCTGGGCTTTGATTTGAAAAGGTTGATTATGTCATTAAAAGCTTCAATTGATGCACATCAATAGACATCATGGTTTACAATAATGCAGCGCAGTGACAGACGTTTCATGAAGGAGACAAGCATCTGTCTGTCACCATAACAGCGACTCTAGTCTGCAGTGTATGAACCACGGAACTATACAGCAACATCAGGATTCATAATCACAAAAAAGTTTTTTATTGGTAGGTACTTCACACACTCGTTCCCCCTTCCTCCCTCCTCTCTCCTGCCTTTCTTTCCCGTCTTGCAATTATGATGAATCAGCATGGAGTAATTAAGTATTTAAAAGTACACAAATCAGATTCGGAGAAAAAAATCACACACCACAGAAGTGCACAATAACATTGTGATTCATGATCATAAAAAGTTTTTATTTTTTATCAAGTCAACACATCTATCCATATTCACACGCTTTCTCCCTCTCCCTCCCTAATTCTCTGCAGCGACTTGCCTTTTTTTTTAACTTTTACCTGGTCTCAGGTGGAGTTGCAGCTCCATTAGCACTCACTCCTCACATCCATGCCTTTTTTATTCCATTTATCTCTACTAAAACACAAACTGCAGCTGCAGAAAAAAGCTCTGGTCCTCATTTAAGCTCCAAAATCAAAACAAGTTCAGTGTGAGCATCAAGGCAGTTTGACGTGCGGCAAAGACACTTTCAGTGCGCGTTCAGCCATTTAAAACAATGGGTGTCAGAAGGAGTCCGGTCAACATGGACGATTTTATCTACAGTTGGGCACACCCAGTCCCCCACCCATAGATCCACCTCTGCCTCCATCACATATCTCGCTCAGTTTGATAGTCACATTTGAGGGATTACTGTAAAAAAATGTTTTTATGTATGTATATATGTATATGTGTGGGTCAGGATCTAAAAGACATTACACACAAGTGCTTTTAACAAAGGTGTAATTTCCACATGGGGGGGGGGTGTCCCTCTCAGGTTTTTATTGTTTCAGGTTGATTCTCTCTCTAAAGTCTCTTTAAACAGTGTCCTCTTACTGTCTAGCCACCATAATCCAGATGAGAGAAGGGCTGATAAAAATGTTGACACATTCATCTTAAATTTACTGTGCGCTCAAAGCAATGAGACAAACGAACAGGAACAACTTGTGTGGAAGGAGCCTTGTGAACTTTTTCTGCCTAGGGCTTCGCCTCTCAGGCTACATACAGGCTGCCCTACCTGGCTAGTGGAGGTCGTTGGCTCCAGATGGAGTGTGAAGTGACTACCTGCAGACACTATTGAGGATAGAAAAGTAATTCTACCACAAATATTAAAATAATAAAAATCAATCTGTATGTAGCCAGATACTTTATATTCTTGCAAAAATGTTCTTGAATTGATGATCATTTAAAAATAAGGCAATAAGTACAGAATTCTCTATAGTAAAGATACAAATGCAACATTATCTATCATCTCTACCAAGGAAAGTAACAATACAATAGAGGTTTACTCAGCAAACTTCAAAGGAAAAATAGGGGAACTGGAGCACACTGATTGATTTGCAGCCTTCAACAGTGCAAACAGCCAAGTGTTTCGAGACTGTTGTGTCTTCATCAGAGTCAAAATGGACAAAGACACAAGGCAAACACATATGTAGGCCAGTCAAACAAGTATACAATTATTAAGGATGCAACAATACCAACAATTGAAGGTAGGATAATACTGCAATAAAAGGTCTAAAATATGATATTTATCACATATTTAATAAAGAAAGAAAAATTGCAAAGATGTTCTTTATTAAATAATAAATCTGATGAGTACAGCATAGGCATGGATTGTCTTTGGCAATGAATGTTTGAATTATGTGTATATAATTTAAAAACAAAAACAATGCAGCAGTTAGCAGCTGTCCTTTCATAAAATAACAAAAACAATGTAATTTAAAAAATTAACCATGTATTATCATGGTAGATATCGTCACAGTCTGGTAGGGTATTGAGATATCTTTTATTGCGATATTCTATATATTGGTACATTCCCAACAATTATCACTGGACAACCATTTGAAGAGGAAAATGGTGGGATTACTATCGGCCCACCACATGCACTATAATCACATCAGAAACAAAAAAGCACAAGTATCCATCAAGTGTAGAGGAACGTGACAAATTCTGTTCTGTATTTAGGCCAAAAGTCTTAACTGTGTTAAGAATGTGAATCCAATATGCTTCTTTTCAGAACAGTGAGTTGACAATATCATTACCTGTAAGGGAGGATGACATTTTTCTATTCCCTCGAACTTAAACGACACTGCAGAGCCATAGTTAGCCTGTGTGCAATATTGAGCAATAACATAATGCATGTTTTGTGTTCAGATTTGTGAATTTTTAAAGCTCCTTTAGTTTGTCCAACATAAACCAGACCACAGTAACAGTTTTTATGAAGAATTGTATGGTGTATTTTTTACCAGTATGTGGATGTGGAAAGCGTTGTTTGACAAGTTACAACATTGTGCACACTGGCCACAGCGGAGAAGCCTGTGGGTTGATTCGACAGCCAGGAGACAATGTTGGGTGGTTTTCTAAAGTTAGAATGAACCAGCCTGTCTCTCAGATTGCAAGAACTTTTGAATGTGATCGAGGCACTATTAGATAGAATATTGTCCTCTGGCATGCGCGATCAAAAACATTATCCTTAAACATTGGAATGTCTTTAAAAGTGATCTATCTAAAAAAAATATCAGTTCTGTACCTCATCCTTGATCACATTCAAATATTCTCACAATCACCTCTGTCCCTCTGGAAACACAGTTCTAGGCAGTGTAAACAAAACTATATTTCTTTGATTCTTCGCACCCTTAACGCCTCCTGCCTTTGTCCTTACAAATCTATCCTCTCCATTTTTTTCATCCACCCTCTTTCCTCCCTCCTTTCCCTCCTTCCTTCCTCTGCGGCCCACTTCTGCACAGAGGGAATGGCAGCAGCGGCTTCAATAATTCACTTCCCCTCAGAACAGGTTGTGTTTGCATTGCAGGGTGCTGCAGGCGAGAATAGAGAGGGCGAGGAAGAAAGATTAAAAACAAGGAGGAATGAAGAATGAAGTCGAAATGGATGAAGACTTTGAATAGGGGGAAAGAATGTAAGTAAAAGAAAAAAATACAGCAGAGCAGGGAGCCTGTAGTGAGTAATCATGATGTGGAAAAACAAAAAAGGGACAGAATAAACACAGGCAAATTGTTTTAGGGGGACGAGTCAGCTCTTTCGAGTTTCTCATGTGTGTCTTAAAGGTGAGACAGAGTAAGATAATGAAAGAGAGAGGAGGAATGTTGCTATCAGAGAACATATTGAAGCTCCCCATGCAGAAAGGAAAAGATGAGGATGGTTAGAGTCCGATAAAAGCCAAAGCAGCAGTAAGCCAACACCTATCACTGAAACATTTTCCCTCTGCTACCAACTATCAACTAAGACTCACAAGTCTCCACCTCCAACTCTACCAGCTCATTTAGATAAATGTTGTGTGTCCGTGTGTGCAATGCGAAGCAGGTTATTTGAGCATTTAGTCCTTTAGCTTGGCCAACTTGGTCCGACAAGACCAGTGGCATTCAGAATCTGATGTGAATAATTAACCAAACAACACTGGACACACTGAGGTGTGGTTGAAGTATTTCAGAAGAACTACTATGGATATTAATAACTCAATACATGTAGTTTTATGTTTGACTGTTGTTCATTAGGTTTTATTGGTATTATATATCTAACAAGTGATGAAAATGAAAATATTTACATTGACTGATCCCTATGACGGAAATCAGAGATGAAACAATTAGTTGATTCATTTATTAGAAAAATTAATCATTAACTATTTTGCAAAGTAATTACATTTAAGTCATTTGTAGTAATTACAGGCCAAAAATTCACTGGTTCTAACTTCTCAAATGTGTATATTTGCTGGTTTTCTTACTTATCCAGAGCTTTCCAGCCAACTAATCTGGCTACTTTATTAATGGTGGATTAACAAGTTGCGATTCGCTATGCTGCACTGTTTTATGACCACAAGTCTCTGCTTGTGCTTGCTGTGTGTGTGTGTGTGTGTGTGTGTGTGTGTGTGTGTGTGTGTGCGCGCGCATATGCGCATGCTCAGCTGAAAGGTTGTAACCGGTTGTTAAAAACACTAACAACCAATTAATCAATTACCTTTTTTTTTTTTTTTTTACCAATTTATATTTTTTCTGCTCATTTTGATTTTTTTTTTCTTTTAAAGTTTAAGTTTCCTTATTCAACAAATGGCTCCACCAGACGAAGCAATGTCAAGTCACCACCACTTCTATCAATTAATAAATTTTTTTAATCTGTTAAATTCTTAATGGCAACTAATTGATTAATGATAATGATAATAATTAATGTCCCTGGGTGGATCAAAAGAAGATATTTGAATGCATCACTTTTGACTGTGGGAAACTATGAGGGGTATTTTTTAAAAAGGGTTAAACAGATTTGTTTCATTTCCAAATTTTCAAAGATGCCACCAAGCTTCTTGTGTGTCTGTGATTTTGTTTGAAGTGCTCCTGCACCACCTGAACAGTGTGATTCACAAAGGAACCAAATGTAAAAATGCCCCCAAACGTGGTTTGGGCTAAAGCAAATAAAGTTTAGGTCGCTCCCTCATTCCAACTTTCTCCCGCTCTCTCACACTGACTCATTCCTTCTGTTTCTTTCTCATTTTCGGAGCCCCTCGTCGGTCTAGCTCTCTGTCTCTAGGGAAGCCTTTCTTCTTTTAGCTGCTCTGTATCTGGCCCTGCCCTTTTCAATGTCACTCTCGCTGTGTCTCTCTCAGTTTTTTAATATGAGCCTTTCACTCTGCCGTGTGTCCTTTTTCTCTGCCTTCGTTCGTAAATCCAAGTCGTTTCACTGAATGTCACAATTCAGTCAGATTTCATGAGCTTCGCTGATGTATTAACACCTGAAGTGGGAAGGTTGTGTTGCTGATAAATAAATGAGACAATGAATTTCAGACAAACATTCATTTAAAATCCTCAGATGTTGTCTTACTGTTGCTTCAGCCTGAATTATGGCTGTGTGGCCATGAGATCGGCTGACAGATCAGAATATTGCCGAGCATATCTCTGGTTTATTTTGTATGAAAGTGTGAAATTTACCTGATACATTACCGTGCCTAACAGTACCTCCTCCTCAGATGAAGGATGTCTGGATAAATTATTTCTTTTGTGGGATAACGTGTCCTCACTGAGCCACAGGCATCACAGTGATTGAGTTAGAAATAATATTCTCATACATGCACCTGGAAATAGCAGCTCTCATTTGTTTTGTTTTTTTGTCCTCCCTGAACAAGTTTTCTCATGCTTTCTACAGTGAGAGAGCTTCTTTTTTACATTTTCACAAATTAAGACTTGGATCGTCTCCATCTCACAAGATTTTGATTAAATCAAAGACTGCTACGTCTCTTCTTCATCGCAATTTATTAGAAGGATAATGTGGTTGCCCTTATGTTTCCTTTTCTGAGTGACTTCTATCGCCTGCAGAGGTGATTCACATCCAGTTGCCAGGGGTACAAGTAAAGATTGCGGAGTAGTAAACTGAACAAACAGAAATTATGATACGATAGATAAAAAATATACCTACTTATTTGTTTTGCAGTGAGAAATAACACACAAATATGATACCAACTACCAGCTGCAATAATCCAACTGCACAGGACACCACTCACACCAAAGGGAGTCAGTTGTAACACATGAAAGAGCAACAGATAGATTTGGTGTTGCATTCCTATAAGATTGTTGGACTATGAGTGTAACAGTACACAAAATTCACTGTTCAGTATGAATTCAGTTTTAGGGTCACAATTCCGTACATTAACGGTATAGCAAGGAGAAAAAAGGAGAAAATAACATACACGTTAATTATTGTCAAAAAGGACAGATAAATAACAAAAATAAATAATGAACGTCAGTAATGTTCTGAACTGTTAATTCCTGAACAACTTGTGCTTATAGAGAGCCGCACAACAGACTAACATGCGCATGTGAAAGCACATTTCAAGCACTTTGAGGAGATGCTTAAATCCTGTATTCTCACACCACTTCCTGACTTAGAGCGAGTGATTGAACCTGAGTACAGCACAAAACACTGTCCAGATACAGTACAAGTGAGCTTATGATTTCTCCCTCTGCAGATGAGTAATTTAAGTGTTTAAAGTTATTTATTCATAACTCACGTAATTTTCTTGACTCAGTCTTGTTTTAGGTGGGCAGTTACAGGAAGTTACAGTACTTACTTGTAACTCCCAACAGCTCCCCTTTTTCTTTCCAAACCACATTATCATAACTGGTATGGCTTCTCAACCTTGTTACTGTAATTAGGGGTGTAACAATACATGTATTTGTATTGAACCGTTTCGGTACGCGACGTTCGGTTCGGTACAGGGCTGTGCACGGGTGAGTTCACGGGCCGGAATTTTTTTTTTTTTTGGCTCATGGG
>JAJHUR010093834.1:0-20919 GCA_027495735.1 Lutjanus campechanus | reverse complement strand
CTTATAGAGAGCCGCACAACAGACTAACATGCGCATGTGAAAGCACATTTCAAGCACTTTGAGGAGATGCTTAAATCCTGTATTCTTACACCACTTCCTGACTTAGAGCGAGTGATTGAACCTGAGTACAGCGCAAAACACTGTCCAGATACAGTACAAGTGAGCTTATGATTTCTCCCTCTGCAGATGAGTAATTTAAGTGTTTAAAGTTATTTATTCATAACTCACGTAATTTTCTTGACTCAGTCTTGTTTTAGGTGGGCAGTTACAGGAAGTTACAGTACTTACTTGTAACTCCCAACAGCTCCCCTTTTTCTTTCCAAACCACATTATCATAACTGGTATGGCTTCTCAACCTTGTTAATCATCCTCCCATCCTCTTACTGACCCTTTAGATGAAGTGAAATAGAAATGATAAGGACAGCAGCATTGATTTTGACCAAATAAAATAGGTTGGAGGTGTAGCAAGTGTGCAGAACGTCACTAAAACAGACCTGGGACGAGGGTTTTTTCAAACAAGTGACACCTTGCTTAGCCTGCTCCCTGATGCACGAAGCAGGTTAGCACATGTTCATTGGAAAAAACTGAAAAAAAAACTTAGTTATAGCTTTGATCTGAATCAACAGTGAGAGCTTGAACACTGGGGGGAGAAGGACGCATCCTCCAGTCTGTTTTTGTTGTGTTCTGGTAATCGACATATTCAGGCAATGCCATCGTAAAACTAAGTGCTTCCACTGACAAACTCAACTTTCATTAAAAAATGGTGGTCGGCACACAGTTTGATGCTAATCTTTGTCCATTTTCACTGTAACTAACTGGGAGTAGCTACATTGCGTGAGCTTGACTAACCAGGCTAAGCATACTAGCATGGTGTACATGCCAAAACGTTCCAGGTAAAGCTTGTGCTCTAAAACTTCTGTTCCACATATCCAAGTAGCAGATATAAATAGACAGTTTGGGTCATAGGGCATGCCACACTGAGGAGGTCACAATCTGAACGTCCTATACTGAAATGATTCAGGACAAATACATGTACCATTACAGCCCTATGATGGACAGTTATTTAAAGGATCAGAATAAATGCAGCAGAAACAGAGATATATTCCACGTCAAAATCTGGTGCCAACATTGACCACATTGCAGCTCCACTGCCAACAATCAGAGATCCAAATGTGTTGAGTCTGATGTAGCCTTGAGCTGATGGCCTCAAGCAGAGATGAGGGGGTGGGCTACAGACATCTGCTTAAGATCACTTCTCTCTGTCCACACTAACGCTGACTCAGGTTCACTTGAGGTCGTTTATCAGATTTCACGCAGCTCAGTCTGGAACCACAAAAGGCTTTTTTATAACATTTTTCCACATGTGCTGTAGTACTTCCCAAGATCTGTAAACAGACTTTGATGTGTAAAATCGGTGGAGTTCCATGTGCACACACACACACACAAAACTAACTAGTTAGCAAGTGAGCAGAGAAGTTGAAAGAGATTTCTAAAAGTAATGCAGAATTGGCTGAAAGTCCAGCTTTTTCCATAATCCATTCAAATGAACTCATTTAGAACCAGACAGGTGGTATGGATGAAGGGGTATTTGAACTTATTTGGTAAGGCTGTGAGGGTATCGCAGTCAAAAAAAAGTTGTCATCCACACTCAGCTAGGCTCTATGTGAAATGGGCAGCACGGTTTGCATAAAAATACAGTAAATTTATTCTCATTTTCCTGTAACTGTCAGATTCCTGCCATGCAGGGTTAAAACAGTACTTCTTTTCATCTAATATAACAAGCATTTAACTTCATTCACAATGAAACTAACTGTTAAATTTCAGTCTCTTGTTTGTTTTGCCCACTTTCACCCACATCAAACCACCTTTCCTCATGATGCACCTTTCCTTCTGCCCTCATTTCCTCAGGTTGTTACTAGCCTGTGCTGTCTGCTTGCTCCCCAGTGTCAACTCTCCACCCTGCTTCCTAAAGCCTGTCTGCAGCTTTCAATGACAGTGTGTGCTATGTCCTATATATGCAGTAAGTGGAGAGGTGGGTGGATGCTTGCCACTGAATCGGCGGATATATAGCGAGAAGATGACAGGGCTTTGGAGGAGAGAGGTGCTGGGTGTGAAGAAAGGATATAGTTAGGAGAAGGGGAGGAGGGAGAGGGTGCGGAAGAAAAGCAATGAGGAGAGTTAAAGGGGTGTAGCTGTGGAAAGGGTTCAGATGAAGGGAGAGAATTAGGATGGAATGAGGATGTAAAGCAGAGAATAGGTACATTTTGCCCCATTTTGACATGTTAAGGGTAGCTATATGGATGGCTGGGAAGGAAAAGAGGATCAGAGAGAGGAGAAGAAGTGAAGAGAGGAAGATGACAGGAACATCTTTCTTGACAGGTACAAGTTTAGTAGACGGGTAAAGACAGAATGAGGGAGGAAGAGGAGGAGGAGGAGAGAGAGATGAGGACATGTAGCTGGTGGCAGGTAAATTGCTACACTGACAACATGGGGGACTTTTTAACATATCCAACAGATTATACCCCGTCTCCTCTCAGCCAGCCAAGATGCATGAAGAAAGACAGGAAAGTATGAGAGCAGCAAGCTAAACATTTCAAACATTTAAAGTGCCAGATTTTTTTTTTTTTTTTTTTACTGAGACCGTCGTGAGCAGGAGGAGGAGGGGAGGAGGAGCAGTTTGCTGAGAGGGAGAGGGCGAGATCTCCAAGCAGCACGCATCGCTGAATTATTGAGGCCAGACGTGTGTAGGAGCAGAAGATAGATTTCCAGCGTTGATCCCTTCCTGCTGTCAGAAAGTTTAGTTGGACATGACCAACTCCAGCAGTTGCGGTTGTTTTGTTGTTGTTCCGGGGTTTGCAGCACACACCGCAGGGAAAGGCAGAGCATATGTGGGAGGAGCAGCCTCCAAAAGTGTGGTTTAAGCTGTGTATGTGTATGCATCCTGCCACTCTTTAAGCTGGAGCATATCTGTACGATAAGGTTTTCCTCCAGCAGAAGCTGTGTGCAGAGTTTCTATGAAGTGACAGATCAATATATATGTCTGTGCTGAAGGTACGACAGGCGGCAGGAACGGCTGCCAGTACGCATAGCGCTTTGCACACTGTGAAACCCCGCCATTTGCTTAGTGTGAGTCAACAATATCACAAATATCTTACAATAGCACAAATGTCTTAAAGCTCCCTGAGGGAATTCTAAAGACTGGCACAGCATGCTGATGCCAACAGATTGGGACTGTCAAAAAATATATTAAAGATAACCAAATATAATCACATGAACATTATCTGGTATATCCTAACCAACTTTCATTGAAGTAAGATTTGCTTTGTACACTATATAGAACATATGTTTGCTAGATTTAAAATTTTTGGAGCCTATCCCAGCTGACACTGGGTGAGAGGCTGGGTACACTCTGGACAAGATGCCACTTATCAATTGACCTATTATGCTGCATGTTTTTGGACTGTGGGAGGAAGCCAGAGCACCCAGGGAGAATCCAGGCAGACATGAGGAAAAACATGCAAACTCTACACAGAAAGGTCCCGCACCAGCCACAAACTCACTAGCACCCCAGACAGCTGGGGAATTCGAACTTTTGAGTGAGGCAACAGTGCTATACACTACACCATCATGCCGGCCTATTTGGTCAAATATATAGTGACATTTAATTTTGTTCATATCACCCAGGCCTAATTTGCAGTACTTATTTTTTTTAAAGAAAATGGGTATATCAAGATTTATATTGTAAATCACAGCATAGCCTAAAAATATCAAGATATTATTTTTAAGCCATATCGCCCGACCACATTTAAAGTCTCCATTCACTCTAATGTATTTTGCTCATTGTTACTGTAATTTATGCTTGACCTTCACTGAGCAGAATGATGTATCTGCAGGGTTTGATGCCGGAAAGCTGTTCTCGAATGCATCTGCGGGAGTAGGAAAGTTTTTCTGTGGTCACCTTAGTTTACTGTAGCATGTGTACATACAATCATTATTTTATGATACGACTACTACTGGAAGTCAGTCATGGTTCAATATGCAACTTACACACTGAAACTTGAAGCCTCCATTGCACATACACTGAGAATGGATTTTTGTATGTAGATGAAACTGAGATTTTAAAAAAGAAGGAATTTAACTTTTTTTGATGAAAAAAAAAAAATACACCCAGCACCAATTATTATTCCAAGCACACATGTACATGTCTGTCAGCATGTGTGTAGGGGATCTTTACAGTAAGCCACTGTCTGTGGGATTTAAAAAGTTCAGTGAAACCTCCCAGGTGTAGTCACAAAAAGACACTGTGGCACACAGCAGTGCAGAAACTGAAAGTAACACATTAACTGCACATATTTTCACTGGAATTGTGTCATTTTACTACAAACAAAAACTAACATTAAAAAAAGAATAATTTGACTGTACACGACTCGGACTTTTGTCAGTCGAATCACATTTAGCTGTTCAATATAAAGATTTGAAATTTGTTTTCGACTGATCCTTTTTTTCAGTTCTGCACCACATTAAACTCTTACATCAGCCTACATGAGAATATTTTACTCACGTTTCAATGCCTTTCTTTGTCATCTGTGATGTGAAAAAAATCAGATTTCCACTCCGTCAGAGAAAGCAAAAGAATGTGTCCCCCTGCTCATAGTTCAGGTATAAAATCCCAGTGCACACAGAGTCTTTCTACTGCCTGGCTGCTGCAGCACATCATATGCACTCTGCTTTTGTGACTCGCTTTGTAAAGTTTACAGCCTGCCATGCTGTTGCACTGCTCTGTGTACAAGGATGCAGCTAAATAACAAGTTTCAACTTCTCTCATCAGTTAACCACCAGCGCATGTTGTCATGTGTATTTTTTTTCTAAGTGCACCAGCTAATATAAAAAAAAATATGATTTCCATTATTTCTAAGTCCTCATCTGTTCCAATATATGTTTTATCCTGTTATTGCAATGTAGGCTGACTGCCAAAAAAAAAACAACCCAAAAAATGACTGCTCGATCTGAAGAATTTCAGCTGAATGAAATTTAAAACATCAATGTGTAGTGGCTTTGAAGTTATGTGAAAATATATACCCTAAAAAATAATTCAAATAAAAGGTTTGAATGAGGCCCAAGAAAGGAAATGAGTGCTGAAGACAAAGGACAAGAGGGTGAAAGAGACGGCAGTGAAGAAGAAAGAGAGTGACAGTGTGAGAGAAGTGCAGGAGGAGGCAGACGGTCTCTGATGTAAGCCATGTTCGCACCGCTGTTCACAACCGTCCTGTCGCCTTCATGAATAAGTTAGATGCCAAATGTTCCCTCCCTCTCATGTGCATGCATGCAAACGCACACACAGAAACACACACACAAGAGTCCTTGTTCCTTCAATCTAAAGACACCAGGATCAGGACCCACGCACACAAAAAACAAATAAAGACAAAAAAACAGGCTAACACTTCAAAAGCTTTGTTAGATAGCTTCTACTACAGGATATTCAAATATTAAAATGCTCTGCATTCCCAAAATTGTGTACAAAGACACAAAAATGGACACACATTTTTGTAAATTCCCTGCTGAGCCAGTAAGAGGTGCTTGATAATGTCTGACAGAGTGACAGCAGTACAGAGGAGAAAAGTGAAACCTCTCTGACAGCTTTTCCTACTCACAGGGCACCCACGTCGTCCTGTTACCCTCTGGACCACTCACATCCAAAGAGGTGTGTGTGTGTGTGCGTGTGTGCGTGCGTGCGTGCGTGCGTGCGTGCGTGCGTGCGTGCGTGCGTGTGTGTGTGTGTGTGTGTAGGCCTGTGTTTTATTACCGTGCATGTGTGTGACACTGACTAACATCCCGGTGCAGAGAGCTGAGAGTGGGTGAGAATGAGGTAATGATCTACGAGTTCAGCGAAAGGTAAATGCAGCGAGGGATGTTTGTGCACGTGCATGCCCATTTGTGCGAGTGAAAGTTGTACGTGGGCTCTCATGTGTGCGTGGATGTGATCTGCATGAACAAGAACATCAGAGAGTGAAACACAAAGGCAGGAAAAAATAAGGAAAGTGAACAGATACAAAGAAGGGTTTACACGATGATGTGTGAGCAAACAATTAGAATAATTCTGCCGGCACTTCAGTATAGACTGAAGTCTCAATGACTTACTTCTCCTGATCAAACTTCTTTGATTTCTTCAAGCCTGACTTGGAAAAAATGGAAATATTTCCAGGGAATATAGAATAATAAATGTAATTAAAGTCAGTCAGTGTGGACCAGCAAAAAGGCTGTATAATACAAGCTGATACAGGATAAATGCTGATCAATTGAGCTGTGTTTACGTGGATCCCAATATTCCACCAATAATCGCAATAATAGCTCAATCAGAATAAAAATGCCTCATGTAACCACCTCAGTCAGAAGAGACTGGTCCAATCAGATTGGTTCAATCTAGTTCTAATCAGGTTGAGATTGGTGGTAAACATTTGCTGATTTGTTCAAAAGAGAGATACAGTATTAGCACCTAGAGATGCACTGATTTCAATTTTCTTGGCTGATTCAGAGTTCCGATTTTTTTCAGGGTCTGACCTGCTGATTCTGATTTTGGCCAATTACTTTTTTCAGTCTTTCTAAGAACTATAATTGACAGCATTCACAAACATTTTTGCAACTTTTCTTGCAAAAATTATAAAACACTGACTATTAAATAAACAAATGAATTAAATTTCATTCAATATTCATTAATTATAAATTCAATACTATTACTATTTTGCACAGTATTCTGTTAGTAAAATGCATCTCTTAAAGGAACAGTTTGACATTTTTGTAATTACACTTTAAGCTAAACTAAGCTACGCTAAGCAGCTGGTGCCTCTTGCTAAACATTTACTGTACAGACATGAGAGTGGTATCGATCTTTTCATTTAACTCCGCAAGAAAGCAAATAAGCATATTTCCCAAGCGTGTTGCCCTGTGTCCCCTCAAGTCTGTTCTAATCTCTGCTTCTTTACTGCCTTTAAGCAAAGAAGTGAAATGAACTCTTCTTTAGAAGAAAAAAAAACCCTCTTATGTATCATGTCTTGTGGGAGCAGCCACCCACTGTCCACTAACTGATAAGACAAACATTAGAGTGTAAACACTTACATGCATATACATTACACCAAGACTCGCTGGACTCTGCTTTCTAAAGAGATATATTGCTATCTCACCTCACTTGGGGCCCCAAAGTGCCAAACTGCCCACCTCTACCTGCTGCCTTGTGCCCACCCCGGGCACAAAGTGTAACTGGTGGGAGGCAGGGTGATAAATCAGACCTCCCAAGACGTTGTCTTAGCGCTCTTATCCTTTAGCCCCAGGTAGCAAGGCTAGTGTAAACCACAGACAACATATCATTTTGGCCATAAGCCTATGGCTCTACTGCTGACCTGTGGGTTAATAGAAACGTTGTCAGGCTTTAACACCCAGTTGCCCATACAGAGGAGAGGAGAGGAGAGGAGAGGAGAGGAGAGGAGAGGAGAGGAGGAAATGAGAGGATCAAGGGCAAAAAAGTGGCAGAGAATGAGCTGACTAAGCATCAAAACAAGGAGGTAGTGTACTGTATTGTGTGTGTGAACATTCTCAAGGTATGACCCTTTTAATATTAAGGCAGCAAGGGCTACACTGCCACACAATGGACCTAGTTAATGTGAGAGAAAAAAAATGGGAGCAAGAAGAGATAATTAAAGCACCATGTGCGCTAAAATGTTTAGCAGAAGGGATGAGATCAGAGAGACTGACAGAGATGAACAGAGACAAAAAGAGGGAGGGACAGGAGGCAGAGTAGCAGCACTCGCATCTAATAGGTAAAGTGGTTCACATCTAAATTTTCAATTTTTAATTGTGGTGAACAATGGAGGATCTGATATACATTACAAACAATAAAGACAGTTGCCAACATTCATCTGCTCTCCTACCCTGCCAAACCATTATCTCCTATCTGTTCTGTGCAGAGAATAGCTCTTCTAATCGTCTGGCACTCTACACTATAATCAAGCTTCCAAAGCAGACAAACCACTGAATTTTTCTGTCCAAATATTGACCTGCTTCCCATGTCTCCTTTCAGTCAGATCTATCTATCTCACTATCTGCCTGTATCTATTAGGCTTAGCCCGTATCTGTTTTTTCACACTTTCTAGGACTGGGCGAAATGGCTTATGAATAATATCTCCACATTTTTAGGCTGTGCTGCAAAATACATTTACTCTGTGATAACACCATAAATTGGCAAATACTGATGATCTTATAAATGTACTGCTCTATATTAAACTATCCATCAGCTGGAAAATATGGACAAAATCAAGTAATATTTTTGAACAAATACCTTGATATTGTGACAATATTGTGGGAATGACTACTGGTGTTAACACAAAGAGATTTTTGATAAATAATCATCAGTGGATATGATGACTAAATGGGTAAAGAGAAATAATAACTAAACAGCTAGAACAGTCTGGTAAGTTTAAAAAAAAAAAAAAGTTACATCATTTTACTGCAATGCAGCCTTTAAAAAGAGGAAAAGACATAATTTATGCCCTATCAAGATATCCAAAATATTTAAATATAAAAATATTAAATATTTATTATATGTCTCACAATATCAGTATAATATTGACATCATATTTATATACTGCCCAGCCCTAATACTTACTGGCATTTTAAACGGGGTAAACAGTATTATGGTGGTATTTGTTTAAAACTTGCAAAAACAAAACAAAACAAAACAAAACAAAAACAGCTCAACTTGACTGCTTCACTGGAGGTGGTCTCTCACCATAGTCAGCTAGCTGATCATCATAGCAACATACTTCCTACAGTTGGGAAACAACACACACTCAGGAGCTTTGTTTTGAGAAGGTACATCATACTACTCTGACCAATCAATGGTCTGCAGTGTTTGCTGGCTCACCTTTATCATCAGAACTGACCCAAAATTCTCAAGGGCAGAGGCATTTTTCTTTTTTAGAAGTTAGTCATAGAACTTTATCCCCCTGATACCATGTTTCTCTACTTCACTGTGCTGCCATGTCCACAAGTAGAGAGGCTGATCTCTTGTGGTGCACGATGCACACTGCAATACATCACCTTAATACAGCATCTATCTATCTATCTATCTATCTATCTATCTATCTATCTATCTATCTATCTATCTATCTATCTATCTATCTATCTATCCAGTTGTCATTTGGATGGCTGAAAAAAAAACAGTCTGAGCACCACAAATTTAATTCCAAGGACTGTAATTAAATATAATAAAGAGAAAAAGGTCATTCAACAAGCGCTGACATTACTGATCACCTTCATGTGGAGAGGGTGCAATCTGTAAAGCAAAAAGGAGCCGTGTGTGTCCGTGTCCGTGTGTGTGTGTTTGTGTGTGTGCACCTTTGAGTACAGTGTGCAGAAAAATAAAGCAAAGAGGTAAAGAGTAGGAGGAGTATTGTAGGTGTCAGATTGTGGGAGGTAAAAGATTATCATCATCGCCAGTTTAATGCTTCAGTCTCTTTCTATCACCATCTCCCATCCCCTCCTCCCATTGCCTCAGAGCCACCGATAAATTATGGATGCTTATTAGAAAAGGGCAATATTCAGCATCCAAAATAAACTCAGCAGCAAGAGACATAAAAGAGACACAAACAAAAAAGTGCTGATGTGAGGAGAGGAAGAGTTAAAGTCACAGGGGAGCCAGTGGCCGGGCCAGTTAAACCTGGAATGATCTCTTTCTAGGTCAATGGCTTTCAACCTGTGTGCCATGGCGAGCTAATGTACTGCAGCGACTCGAGTAAAGCTCCACATTAAGAAGATGCTCAAATGTTGGGTGCTCATCTACACACACACACACATACACACAAGCAGACTGCAAATAAAAAACTAGCACTGTATCCCAACCCTTTCATTCTTCCTTGGGCAACATCTTCAAAGTGATGTTAAATTTGTGCGCAATGTAGGCATATTAAACTTTTTCACTTTCTGCATCTCTTGTAGTGCTTTGTTCTATGGCCAGTGGCAAGGCCTCAACTCTCCTGCTGCTGCGAGGTTCTTGCTCAAATCTAAAAAAAAACACTGTTGAGCAAAATCATTGATTTAAGTTCATTAAATTTCCTGTTAACAAGTGCATAATGACGCATCATATTGCAGGCTAATGCCGTTTGGATTCCATCTACAGCATCAGCTAATGGTTTCGTGTGACTTTGTCGAGCAATCAATAATTTGGTGTCCCTGTGAACTCTGTTGCTTCACAGAGTGGGATGTGATGCAGCACCAGAAAGATGGAGAGACACTTTCCTGGTACACTTTGTCCAGATTGATGTCGTAACCGCTGAGTCCTTCAGACAAGGAGTCAAATCCTGCCAGACTGTTTTGAAATTTTCTGAACTTTCCCTAATCCTTAAGTATGTTGAGAGATGGCGCATGTGAGTGACGCATCATGCTTGTAATGCCTGGGATTACAGTATATCCAGATTAAATGAAACTTGAAAATCACTATATACTATGTACGCAGGCATGTTCGTGACCAATGTGTGGAAATGCGTATAAAACGCTTATGCCAAAAAAAAAAAGACAGTAAAGAGGAGAGGAGAAGAGTGATTTTAATAACCAGCATAACAAAGCTTAATGTGAGAAACCATATGGTGCAGCTTTTCCTTTCTCCTTTGAAGTACTGCTTCACATTTCCTTGTCCGTCCAATCACTGCTTGATTGACAGGTGTTACAAGCTTTCTGACAGCCTATCAAAATTCACAGAAGTACAATCAATACTACACTGCTGCAAGAGAAACAGTGACTGATCCACAAGTCCCTGCTGAGCCAGCAAACTGTTGCAGTGGGAAGAAAAGTGTGTCTGACGTACAAACACGTCCCACTCATACAAGCACGCACACACACACACACACTCAGACTCACAGATTTGCAGCCTCACACACTCCTCATCTGTGCACACACATACATGAGTGCAAAACACCTGCACGCACAGACTTACAGGCATGTGCTGACAAAAACGCAGACATCCAAACACACCCCAGAGAAGGCTACAGTAAATGAACCTCACAGCCGTCCAAAGCGCTGACATCAATCAGGCACGCTTACACTGTTCGGCTCCCGACGGACGCTGAGTCGCATCTGTCTGCAAGAGCAAGTGCTAAACAATTCCAAAGTGAAGGAAACCATTTTATGCATATCTGCATACACAGCGAGCAAGCGTGCCAGACTCGTTGGCTCCCTTCCCGATCTTCTCTAACTCATGTTGTTTACTGCAACTATCCGAATTGTGAAGCGATTTGTTCTTATTGAATGACTCTTTTTAGCGATGATGATTTACCTACATGAAACAGTTGTTGCGCAGGTATGCACAGCTGAGCACCGCCACCACACAAGCCACATGGGAAATTGAGGCCTGTGAAAGCTGGCCAGTATGATTCCCAAAAAGCTTTTGGGACTTCTCCTCCCTGAGCAGAGACTGAAAGGCTGCTGTTGCTGCACATAAGACAAATAACCTATAACACTGCAAAAAAAAAATCATACAAAAAAATATCATCACAGCTGGCATTGACTGCATACCTCTCTGCTTCAACAAACCGCATATTTGTGGCAGAGCCCATGAGGGACAGATGCACAAATTCTTCATGACAATCAGTGTACTGCCTTGTAGAGAACCTAAAACTGTTTCATACAGTTATTGTGACAAAAAAATAAATGAGGAGAAGAATGCACAAGGGCAAACCGGAGATGTGAGCCTTCTGCAGGACAGCGTAACTAGATCAGAAAAGTCACTTCATGAGGAGACAACTGATTTAAAAAAGGAACACACACTCCCGCAAAAAGATTGCTGGCATGGAAGGTAAGTTTTTCAGTGGTACTTTTCCAGAATAACTAATATATAATACATAAGGAGAATAACAGCAATTTCAAAGCAGATTTATGTTAAATCCTAGCTTTATCAATGTGGTAAGGCCTACACCTGCTGGTTAAAAAAATGATTCCAGATAGGTATATGTGATGCTACTAAAACTCCAGTCCAATCTTTTTCATTGTTGCCATGTTTGACATTTCTTATAAAAACAGATAATGGAAAAAAATAAACTTCTTGAGATTTCATCCAGCACTGTCACGGTGGCCTACACAGACACTGCTCTGACAGCAGCTGTGAGTCACACAAATACAACGGATTTTGAAAAAAGAAAATAGTGCCTTACTATTGTTTATTAGGGCATCACTATCAGTATAATGCTTCAAAAATGTGTCAACAAAACAAAAGAGAATGCAGAACATAGACAGGCTAAGAAAAGATCTGAGAATTGTCCATGTAATTTACACTCATACTGACATTTGCATATTAAGTATTAGAGTGGTACAAGCATGATTAGTTAGCAAGGACTTCGACATGGGACTATATGCTTTAGCACATGACAAATTGTCAGCATTTCTCAGTGTGACGGCCGGGTGCAGGATTGCTTGTGACAACAGCACTCCATGCTACTATGACTAAACAGACCTTGTTTTCGATGGCTGCCACATGCCTTCAAACATCAAAATCAGACTATCAAAGCTGACGGATCAGTTTGTGTGTGCCTTGCCCGAAGGGACAGGACGAATGCATATCTGGACAGGTGCCTGAAGCTGAAGAAACTGAGCCTGTAGTACAGCGAGGCTGTCGTCTTAAGAAGGGGACAAAATCTGTGCTTTATCCTCAAAAGCACAGTGTGAGTGTCCTGTTTAACCTGACTGAGATGGAGACGTTGTCTCAGGGAGCTCTGACAGTTCGATCCTCCTCTTAAAATCTGTTGGGCACCATTTTACAATAGGACTATCTTATAAGAGATTTATATATGGTTTATAATTAGGTTGTAAACAAGTTTTCATACATCAATGTGGGGTCACTATTTGGCAAAATCCAGTTACTGCTTAATCAATCTTACTAATGAGTTACACTCATAACTGGCAAAGGGAGCCTTATTGTAAAGTTTAAAATGATGCATGCTGAAAATGTCAAGGTAAACAATATTGTCAAAGCCTTAGTGTATGACTCTGGTAATTTAATATGTTAATTTGATGCCATATAAAACATAATGACTATTAAAATATAGTGATAAAATGCTACTTACTTATTAACAAATATGTGTGTAATAGTAAAGCTGACAGGTATAAATGCTGGCTGATGGAGAAGACAAAGTAAGCTAAGTAAGTAGGGCTGCGACTCTTGATTATTTTCATTATCAATTAATCTGTCAATCACATTCTCAAATGTCTTTTTTTCTCCACAACCCAAAGATATTCAGTTTACTATCATAGTGGACTAAAAACCAAAAAATATTCTCATTTGAGAAGCTGAAATCAGAGAATTTGGACATTTTTCTCACAAAAAATACTCAAAATAATTAATTGATCTTCAAAATAATAGGTGATTAATTTAATAGCTGACAACTAATGAATTAATCGACTAATTGCTGCAACTCTAAAAGAGAGCAATGAAATCTGTGGCTCAACAATAAAGCTCAGTAACTAGCAAGCAACAGGTCACTGCCCTTTCATCTAATTAGCTTTAACAGGTTATTAATGATTTATAAAGTGTTTACAACCTAATTAATAACCTAATTATTACCCATTTATAAGGGTAGTCTTATTATAAGGTTGTACCACCTGTTGTCTGTGCAGTAGAGAGTGCAGTAAGTTAATAGTGGCCAGACTGTAACTTCTATCCAGTCTAATAACCATAAACCTTTAAACAATAACTCAAACTTTGATCATACTTTGTGTAATAAAGCACTAATCTGTAGCTCTAATGTGAATTTTCACCATAAAGATTAATATCAGCCTTAAAATGGAATTAGATTGGATTTACAGCAGGTGGGTTTCCCCTGCACTACAGAGCTGGATGTTTTCCCAGCCGCCTCCTGTGACTTCTAAGAAGTAATATCTCCCTCTCAAGTTAATTTGCTGTCGATCTCCCTGAAGCTATTCTCGCAGTAGTTTAAACGCCAGTTATTATGCTGCCTCCCTATTAGCGCGTCGTACTGAAACGCGGACAATATGTGGCACTGGAGAAGCCCTTAATTAAGGTTATGGGCTAATAATTGAACAAATTAACATCGCTGCTGCAGTGGAGCCCAGTCAGCCTGCACTAATAAAGCATGCATTGATGTAATAATGGGAATACATTTGTAAATAGCGCCTTCTTACCGTATACTCCTTGGCCCCAGGCGAGAGGACAGACACTAGAAAATAACAAAATCCAGAAAAGCTCCATGTTCAGCTCAGTTCCCTCATAACCTGAGAATGACACAGAGAGGGAGACAGGTAAAAAGAACAGGCACAGAGGGGAACAACCTTCAAATTTATGTGATAAACAAGAGGCGACAGGTGAGTGATTGTTATCTAAAAGGAAGAAGAGGTCCTGTCAATTGTTTTTTTTCTTGTCCAACTATGTCCCCTTCAACCCCTTAAGCCGTGGAAATAATATCACAGAGCAATTTAGCGCTCAGCCGCCACAGCCTGCAGCGTTTCACTCAACTTAAAGGACGCGTAATTCAATCACAAACGGTGGATTATTGAAAGTTTACAAGCAGCAGGGCTGAGCGTGCTAGACAACTGGAGATTGACAGGATTGTCTGCTGTTTAGCGTGACTAAACCTCCTCTGTCCCTGGTGCCCGGGGGTAAGGAGAGGTAGGGGCATGTATAGATGTAGTCTGGACAGGAGAAAACTGCAGTATTCATGGCGGATTAGCTACAACAAGTGGGGTCATGCACCTTAAGACCCCACCCACCCACACATACACACCACCTTTGCTTCAGATCGATATAATGTTCTGCAGTAGCGAGAGGGCAATGGGTCTACACTTTGTTATCTTGATATTTTCTTTCTTTATTTTATCTTCTATCCTTGTTGTTTACTTGATATTGTGCATTTCCTTGTTGGCTTACCTACTGTATCATTGAACAAGTTAATTGTAGCTGTGTGTAGCACTATTACCTGAGCCTAATATCCTCTTGGGGACAATAAAGTATATCTTATCTTATCTTATTTTATCTTATCTTATCTTAAATTTCTGTTGGTCATATGTTGTCATAATTCATAACCCGTGGAAAACCTGAAGGAAAGGGGAAAAGAAGGAGTCGGTCCTGGGATTATGGACTCTACATGGGGATTTCCTCTGACTGTCTGGCCCCTCACATTTGTGTAATGGCTCTGCATTGACAGGTTGCATTACACAGCGCGCACCGTGATCAAAGTTTCATTATACGATGCATTTGAGTTAATACCCTGCATTAATGTCGGGATACGCTGCTCATTCTGACATGTCTGGTATCGTTATGTTGCCTGCGTAAAAGGAGATGATGCAAATTAAAGACAGGCGCGTAACGTTATGTAGAGCCACAATTTGAATGTCACCAGCGAGGCTTAATAACTGGAATTAAAGCAGAGATGATCAGGGTGTAGAGGAGAATAAAATTAGTGCTGTCTGTTTTAAGGTGTTTAAATATATGCTAATTTCATATGACCCGAACAAAAATAAAAACTGTAGTCCCTGTGCAGGCATGTCCCAGTCACCGCCGCGTCTCTACCTTGTCTCCGAGGTGCCGTCCGTTGGGTCAGTCTGCTACCCGGCGCAGCGCGCACTCCTCCCGGCTCAGCGCAGAGGATTCCTCCGCTCTCTGTGAGACCAACCTGCCTCCGCGTCTCTCCACAAAATGTGCAGAAAAGTTATATATCCTCCTTCAGTTGGGCGTCCGGTGTGAGCTTTAAAAATCCCGGAGAGTGTTGTGGTAGAGTTTGCTGAGCTCCCAGACCGCTCAAATGATCTCCTTAGTGTGTTAAACTTTTATTTTACGCACAGAGAAGCGGAGTCTTACCGCCGCTCGGTTCCACAGCAGAAGGAGAGTTCCTCTTCCAAAGAAGGATAAAAAATAAAACCACTTCTTTCCCTTTGAAAAACTCAAGCAAGGCTAGTTTAGGGGGAAAAAAAGAAAAAAAATCCTCTACACCTCGTCTCGTCTTCTGTGGATTTTCTACTTTTAAAGGCGTGGTTGGGATGGCTTTACTGTCTCTCTCTGCGCCTCTGACCGGTGACAGTCTAGTGAAGCCTCTCTAACACAATCATGCGCTCTGAGAATGAGCTCCCCTCCGCTCGTTCAATCAGCGCTGTGTCTGTGGACTCCAAGTGATGCTGGCCAAGTGGAATATGTGCGCTGACTGAGAACGACCGCCCCTGTCTGTGAAGGGAGAGAGAGGGCTGGAGGAGAGGGGAGGGAGGAGGGAGGACAGAGGCTTACACATAGATGCGCTCAAGCCTCACAGCTCCTCACTGAACAGGTTGTCAAAAGAACAGCATTCGCTCCCCTCTCTCCCTTTTTCTCGCTTCCCCTGCGTCCTGGTCTTCCATTCACTCTGGAATAGGTTTTCAACCCTTTCTGATGCCACAGGATGGCTTTAAGAGCCGAGAGGGCAGCAGTGCTTTTTGTGTTTTTTCTCTGTTGTCTGACTCTTTGGCGGAGTTCGCCAGCTGCGGTGCCACCAATCGTCGGTGCCAATTAGGACTGAAAGGCGCTCCGAAAGTTTTTGGCCTAATGGAGGGGCCCTTAACACCACCGCCCCCTCCCCGCGGACCAATTATTTATGACAGCAAAAATAGACTCACTGTTGAACCTCGTACACACACTCTCTCGCACACATATTAGAAGAACACACTTAAATCGACTCCCCTCTTTGTGTGTCTCTCCACTCACAGGCACCAGAGTTGTGCCGGCGGCTTTTTAACTTCTCATGGTGGCCACAAGGGGGCGTGCTTCATCTCACTGTTGGGATGCACGTCCGTGTGTAGGGAGTGTGTATGTGTGTGTGTGTGTGTGTGTATGTGTGGTGATGGGGTTTGAAATGAGCGCCTTGTGTAAAGGGTCCTTGTCTTTCTGTTGGTTTATCTCAAAGCAGTGTTTCTCCGTGCAGTTGGATGGAATGAAACAGACACTTAAAATATCAAACAGGCTGCTTATCAGAGCAGAGCGAGCAATCTGTCACTGAAGAGGAGGGGTATTCAATTTCCTTGCTTTTATTTATACAGTGCACAAGTTATATTTCTCCTCTTTTTCATTAAGTTTATATGGGAACTCATTTCAGGCAATAAAAGAAAATAAGAATACCCCCATGGTGAGTCATAATTTTGAGATAAAAAGTCTTAACTATGAAATGTTAAAACATCAAAATTATGAGGTAAAAGTCACAATTATGAGATGAAAAGTCATAAGTATAAGATTAAGTCATAAGTATAAATTCTGAGAAAAAAGTTCCAATTATGAGATGAAAGGCATATTGAGATAAGATGAGATTTAGACTTTTTGTTTTATAATTATGACTTCAACTTTCTATCTCTCAATTATGACTTTATCTCACAATTTTGTTTGTTTTTTTATTATTTAAAGGATTATAAGATCGCTTGTGTGTGTGCATGTGTGAGCGCATGTGTGTGTGTTTGATCTACGGTCTTGCAGCTTGTCTGCAGCTAATGTCAAATACTACTGGACCAATCAGCCTAATTTTTGTGCACAGTCATGACTGTATGCTGAAGGAACTCTGTGATTCACAATTTTTGAAAACCCTGAAAAACATTTTCTATGCCTCTGTGGTAATGATAGCTGTGGCCAGAGGCATTATGTTTTCAGGTTACCTCATTCTTGTGAACACAATATCTCAAGAACGCCTTAAGGAAATTTCTTCGACTGATTACATTTTGGTGGTCAAAGGTCAAAGGTCAAAGGACATGGTCGCTGTGAGCTCACTAATCATATTTTTGGCCGCATCTCAAGATTTCGTGACAAAATTGCACACAAATATCTAATAGGATAAAATGAGGAGGTGGTGAAATTTTATATCCAAAAGGTCAAAGGTCAACTTCACTGTGACATCATACTGTTCAGCTCTCTATCACCCCTCTATACTCTTCTGTAAAAATAGTCTCTTAGTGAAGACAGCATGTTTCTCACTGGAAATTATTCACTGAAATCATACATGTATAATGATAACTTCCATTTTTAAAAAAGTACTTCATACCTTATATTTAATTTCTTAAAAATTACAGGTCATTAAATTTCACATTCATTTACTTCAAAGTCACAACATACATTATATCAGTCTGGACAGACATGTAAACTAACTTGACAGGGTAGTGGAAACAAACTGTGAAGCGGTAATTCTAATTTTTGACACTCCGTTTTTATACGATTGACAGCAGACTTCTCACTCTTCTCAACAGGCCACTAGGAGCTGTAAGTGATCAACAACTTCTTCAGTGTGAAATCTTGTTTCAGCTCGGGATAATGTATGAGGAGGTTGTGTTAGTGTTGTCAGGACTTTGCAAATCTCCACGAGTTGTATGTGTCACTTGTGGTGGCATTGCGGTAGGTGCTTCATCATCTCATATCTGACAGGAATCTGCACGCTACTGAGTTTAATTATGACTTTTTTATCTCATAATTTCAACTTTTATCTCATAATATGACTTTTTATCTAGAAACTATGACTTACCATGGAGTTATTTTTCTTTTACTGACAGAAACGGGCTTCAAAAGGATTACAGTTTTAACCAAAAAGACTTGATTATTATGTGATGATGACAATGATGACTATGTAGTGTTTATTAATTTATTTGGTTAGAAGAGTGGAAGATGAGATTAACTAGTGTAAGAAAGAAGAAACAGTACAGTAAAGGGGGGTCACCACCAGAAACAATTCAAACACTGATTCAAACACATCAGTCAGTGGAATCATCAGTTTTAGAAGCATGTGAGTCTGTAAATGTAGGCTTTAGTATGAGCCCTTGCAGACAGATATATTAAACTGCTCAGTTTAATTTTTTCCCCAGGCTCATATGACATGACTGGTACTCCTTGTTCAAATAATTCTGTGACAAAGAAATAAATCCATGTTTTAACCTTGAGGATCGAGTGTAGATGAATATCTGTTTGGTAAATGTTTAGTCTGAAGCACTGAGTGGGTGGATTCTGCAGTTGTCAGGATGATGTCTGTGTTGGAAAGTTCATGTTGCATATTACTAACCACCATGTGGTTGCAATTGATTTTAACTGCATAATCTTAGAACATAATGCAACATTAATATCCCACAGATAATTTACCTCTGCCACCAGGAAAACATTTTAACTTCATTGTTTTGTCTTGTATATTTCTATTTTTTCAGACATCAAATATAAGAAATGTGTGACCTGTGATTTATGTGTTGTTTCTAATTTGGCGCATGAAGTTCTGCATTAATCATAATCACCTACAGTCAGTTTCTGTTTGGTCTTATCTGCAGCTGATTAATATTCTAGAAATTAATGTGTAACATGCATCAGCATATCATGCAGGCTGAGTTCAGACACAGTGTTTTAGAGTGAAGCTGTTGACCTGCTCCACAGGTGCAGCTGCAGGTTGTGTGCTTTGCTGAAGGGCACCTCAGTAACTGGGGCAGTGAAGAGCGTTTCTCATTCCGTTCAGCTGCAGAATTGCTCCCCGAATTGTCTGGGATTAGAACCAGCAACCCTGCAGACAAATGTCCATCTGTCTCCTCTGCAGGCAGTCGAAGCCTCTGATGTTAAACTTCAAAGAGGTCCGTGCTACTGTACTCTGAATGCCTTCTACACAGATTCTGCTGAGTCAGGCAGTGTTAATTAATCCCACATGACAGTTTGGAGCACGTTTACATGAATTAAAATTTGACCGAATAATTTCTAGTCCATCAGCACATCTATACTGTCAAAGGGTTACATGTGTGATGGTATTATCCTGAAAACTTTGATTAAACTTGGACCTCTTACATAATGTATTTAAACTGGGAGGCTTAGATGTCGTTGATGTTGGAAGCAGCAAAAGAAATAGTTGATTTATTCCTAATTTTAACTAAAGTACTTTAACCAAACTGTTTAGTTATTCACTTGAGTCATAATCATGATCACTGTGAACAAAGCTTTTAGAAGAACAAACTTTTAACGAAGGTTGCTCTGTGCCTAACATAGCGGTAACATTTGTACACTTCAATCATTTCTGGGCAGGAACAGTGAGCAGTAAACATTCCTAAACAGAATCAAGCCACTCAGCAATTACTTAGCTCACTCAATCCAAATGAATCTTTTATTCCGAGTAAACAAAATCATGGGATCTGGCTCAAGAATCTGTCTCTTTCCTTCCTTCTTTCCTTTTTGCTCCTCATCTTGGGCCACAGCCAGCAGTCTTGGCATGTCTTGCTGAGAGCGCATCATCGCTGCTTAAGGCAATGAATCTCAAAAGACAACATGTTGTAGGAACAACCTTGGGTGGCAGCCACACAAAAAACACACACAAACACATACACATTCAACCCCACTATGTGAAACCATGTTTGCAGAAGGCTTCTGAGAGAAGCAATAATTGCAGTGGGTGCAGAGAGCCAACAGAGAAGTGAACACAGACAACAACAAAACACACTCGCCAAATTCACTATTTTCACTCTATTGCACACACACACACACACACACACACACACACGATGAACTTCTCACATTTTAGTAACTTGGTGGAGCTGCATGGTCGCTGTGACTTCATTCCTACATGTGTTAGAGATGCAGATGCCACACATCAGTTTCCATTAGGTACAGTGGCTAAGTTTTTTATTGTCCCATGTATAACTTAAAGGGACAGTTCATCCCCAAATAAAAAATGACATGTTTTTCCTCTGGCCTGTAGTGGTATTAATATTTATTTTCTTAAGTTATTATTTTTTTTGGTCATTTGTGCCTTTATTCACAGTGATAGCTGAAGAGTAGACAGGAAATGGGGCAGAGAGAAAGGGGATGACATGCAGCAAAGGACCGAGGGCGGGAGTCGAACCAGCGGCCGCTGCAGAGGACTACAGCCTCAATACATGGGTCGGATGCTCTACCCACTGAGCTAAACG
>JAJHUR010093832.1:0-10077 GCA_027495735.1 Lutjanus campechanus | reverse complement strand
ACTTTGTCAATCAATTTGTTCCTAATGACTTCATATCATTGTTTTCTGTTCCTGTTTTAATTAGTGCTTTTAAAAAATGGTAAAGTTTTGGGGTCCTGGGGAGAAGCACTCAGTTCTGCCTATGCAGTTTTAATAGATGTCTATTTATTGATTGAGTTCATATTTGCCATGGGTCCTAATTTAAAGTAGCACTCTATCAGGGCCCAGGGGCACTCTGTCAGTCATTTTGAACTCTGTTTATTTTCATTTTACACAATATGCAAATTAACTGTAACTGTTCTAATTACATAATGAATAAAGAACTAAATAACATTCTGCTGTGATGGTTGTATCTTACTTACTCCAGTCAGAGGTTCTTTTTAAATATGTTGGTAGGATGAGGGTTAAAGCTGCATTAATTAATATTGTTAGATAAACAATGGTTCACAAATCAAGCAAGTTTAAAGGGGAACTATCGCTCAAACTTCCCCATGTGTTTGTGAGTCTGACCGATTGGGACAATTCTTCATGAAATTGGTCCGGAATTGAGGGAGAGTGCTGGCCGGCAGCCAAGAAATGAGCTAAAATGTTGTTCTTAGAGGCAACTGTGAACCGTCAAAGTTCTTCTGTTAAAAATTCTTGTTTTTGCTACTGACAGGCTCAGATGGTTAGTATAAAAAAAGAAACCAATGAAACAGCAGAAAAGGTCAATTCACAAATGCAAAATCACAGAAAATTACTACCCAACTCTGCAGTTCCCTCCCACTAAATTGTGTTTCAACATCTTGTGATTTTTATGGCTTAGCTAGTTTGGGTCAGTCTAATGGCTAATCAACCTTGTTTCCAGAGGCAGCATGCAGATGTTTTCAGCGAACACCTGCCCAGCACCAAGCAGCACCTAGACAAGTTAGCAGCGATAGCTGGTAAACATTGTAGAGCAGTTAGCTAGCTAAAGAGTCAGATAGATAGATAAGTCCAAAACAGAGCTACAAGAAGAGTAAATATTAGCTATTCATCATGTGAATTTGTATGTGTAAAATGGGCAACTGTTTGTAAACATGTTGCCCTTTCAAGGTTGTCAGGCCATAAGATATGAAAAATCCTCACCATTAACATCTTTCCCCAAAATACTGTCTACTGAAGAAATAGTCCCTGCTCACAGCCAGATCTGTGGATTATGATGATGCTATTGTGTTTTCAAATCGCTCCACCTTGTCCAATTTGTTAAAGGCCCTACAAATGAACTGCAGACAGAATTTTGCATATAGCTGCATTATTTTGTGTGTCCTGTTAAACACTGATTTTTCAATCTATTCAATTTCTTGATCTGATAAGATGCCACCTGCTTGCCACAATCAGCAAGACTTTTCTTTACAACTTTACACTCTATCACTATATCACAATATTTACTATATCTAAGTTCACATTACTGTTGCCAATTTTCATGTTCTAATTACCCATAGTCTCCTGCTGCTGATTTTCTAGCATTTTTGTCCTCTTACCCTGGGTTTGGCCAATGTTGCTGCCAGCAATAAATCCTTAGTTTTTATTTTAGTTTTATTTCATTTTGTTTGAGGCAGTGCATCAAACATGCATCACATGTTTTGTGATTGGTCATGAGTCAGTCCAGATTTACAGGCAGCCACATTTTTGTGAAGAGGGTCTTTATAAATAAATTTGACATGACTCAACCACAACTACTGTGGCAACTGTTATTGCAACTCTATTTTTACTAGAGATGCATCGGTTCTTGGTAGATTCTGAAGTCTGACCTCCCAGTTCTAATTTTGGCCAAATTTTTGTTCCTTCTAAGAACTATAAGTGAAAGAATAAAAAACATTTTTGTAACTTTAATGGAAAATTAAGTTGTAATGTTCATAATAAAATATTGACTATTAAATAACATTTACTTTTTCCTCTGACAGTGCTTCAGGTTGCTGACAGGCCTTATCCTCTTTTCTCCTCTTCTCCACCTTGGCCTTTTTCCAACTTTTCTTCTCCTCTCTTCTCTCCTACTGTCTTTTCTCACATTTCTTGGCCTCTATTCTCTTGTCCTCTGGCAGATTTCATAAGCGTAGCTAGCTAATGTAAGCTAGCATTTCCATGACACATGAAACCTGTAAAAGAGTCCATTAAAGTTACTTAACAACTGCGTACAACTTTAATGGTAAAAGACTGAGGCTAAAGCTAGTTTACATCCCAGCAAACATTGGTCAGATGGTGAAATATGACAAATATATGTATATGATAGATGACCTTAGAGCAGATAAAGACAATTTAATCCATTCCTCATGTTTGCTCTCGTGTTATACATTTTTTAAAGACTACAAAAAGACACCACCCTCCAAACTCATGAGACACTGAGTAAGGCTATTGCTAGAGACGCATGTATACCATTTCAGCATGTAGAGAAATGCAAAGCTTGACAGACCTGAGGTGCCCTTAGTACAGTTGTTAATTTATGATTGCACAGTAGCTGTTCAGAGGATTCACTTAGTGAAGGGTCGATTCTGGCCACCAGCTGATTTAGCAGTGCATCAAAATATCTGCAGGTTTGCATTGCATCCCTCAAAATGTTGTCTATCTTTTAAAAGGATGCACAGACAGCGACTCAGTTTTATGACAGGTAAAAGTAGGATGACCTGTCCTTCCCCTTTCCAACAACACAACATAGAAAAGCAGGACAGGCAGAAAAAGGAAGAACATTGACAGAATTGAGAATTGGTTGAATGCCGAACAGGAATGAACAAGGGCAATGAGCTCTTTATTCACTTCTCCCTTAACATGGTATGTATGGGCACAAAGCAGGCTGGGGTTATTAGGGGATGGGCCGACTGGAGTTTGTGCCTCTATCTCTAATGAAATCACTGGTCCATTTTTGGGCAGCGTGGATAAAGTGCCATTCTCCAGCACCAGGAAGGGTGAGGAGACAACCACTGCTGTGCCCACTTCATTAAAATTTCCATTTCTGCAACGGCAGGAGTCACAATGAGCCGTGCACTTGTGGTCTGCAGAGCAAATGTGTGTGTGTGTGTGTGTGTGTGTGTGTGTGTGTGTGTGTGTGTGCCAGCATCAGTATGCAGCCAGTAGTTTGAAAATGACTGAACAGTGACCCATCGGGCTGTGGATACATGTTTGTGTGTGTGTATGCAGCAGGATAGCAAGTGTTTGACAAGCCCAGATCGTTAAAAATATGGACAAATTAATTTTTCTCTTCCTCTGCTGCTTCAATCAGGTAAATATCACTGTTGTAAACAAGCAGCAAGTCAATACGGCTGTCTAGCATGAGGCTGCTTTCCGTCTGTCTGTCACTCTCTCTCTCCTGGCTGTTGAAGTCAGCATTGTGGAAGAGCCACGGATTTGAAAAGATTATATGCTTTAGACGATTTCTCTGCCATTACCAGCTGGGCCAAGGCAATTAACCCGCTTCATATGTTTCATCTGAGGCCAAAAAAACAAAACAAGTTAATCTGTCCCAAGCTGCGGGAACCTCACTTTATTAGTCCCACGCAAAGAGAGGAAGTTGGAAATTCAAGCTCAAATGCTGCTTTATTGCCTTCCCTTTTCCAATTAGTGCCTGCCATCTTGAATGTTAACAGGTTCTGAAAGTATGGGCTGATTACCTATGCAAATGAGTGGAAAGCTATAATAAAGCTGTCAACAGAAATAAACGGGTTTAACAGAGGAGAGTGTTGCAATCTTGAGCATTGCCCGCCGGGCTAAACAAAGAGCGACAACACTCCTGAGATGCTTAAAGTTGGAATGGGACAAAGTGACCAGTGTTTATGGTTGCAAGTTTGAACTGGAATTTGGCCAGCACTCATAAGTGTCCTGAAATGTGGCCTGGTTTGTTCTTGTGGATGTGGAGCAGGCTTGGAGCCCAGTTTCCTCTTTATTTCTTTCCTTGTACTAGTTATTTGAAGTTGGCTAAAAAGAAGAAAGCAATGGGGTTGCATTAATAACTGATATCACAATCAATCCATCACTTATGTGAGTGGCATGTGAGCCATGACCAATTTGTAATTATTGACAAAAAACAAGAATTTTAATAAGGAAACCAGTAGAACATGTTTCGACAGTGGCCCAGAACAGACAATCTAGACCTAGATACAGCCTTTTGTGGCTCCGGTAGGTTCTTCTACATGCTTGGAAGGGGAGAGTAAGACAAGGTGTTTGCAATCTGCAAGCTCCCCACTAGATACTGCTAAATCCTTCAGACTGGTCCTTTTAAGTTGGTAATGAAAACTTATTAGCAAACAGATGCTCATTTACACATAAAGTATATACAGAGATACATTGTTATATATTTGGATATCCACTTTGAACTCAAGTAATCACTCTCTTATAGCTCTTTTTTGGTCTCCACCAACTCCTGAAGGAAATATCTTCTTCTTTAGCTTCTAAAAACAGTTGCCTGGTGTGGCCAAAATTAACATAATAAAAACTATAGAGCTGCATTATCAGGTGATATCTGCTGTTTATAGCAAGTGGCTGGTTTGATATCATCTCATTGTTTTCACCTTGTCGTTTGACACAGCAGCTAGCTATGACGCTGTAGGTACTCTTACCATCAGTTTTCCACATGCAGGGCTCCACTGTTAAGTTAGTAATAATAAATATGCAACAGTTGGGTAGACTTTTATAATAAAAAGGCACAGAAACCACCTGGTTAGGTTCAGGCAAGAAATCTATTTTTAGGAAAATATCCAGCCCGCTCTTATTCCCAACTTGTTAGATACTGACGTCATCGCTCCTCAGTGACTCATAAAAGCTTTTGACATGGTATTAATAAGTCCATGTCTGGAGGAGGTGGAGTGGTTGGATGGCTCAAACAAACACAGGGCCTACACCCAAAATATAATGAGACATTTTAAGGTACATAACGTTATGTGTGTCATGTGATTTGCATCTTGTGAGTTGGGTCAGTGACATCATGTGACGTACGTAACATAACACACTTATTGTAACCCAAAACATAGTCTAACCTTTAACCTACCCAAGTCACGTAGTTCCCTAAATCTATCCAAATTACGACCATCTTACAATATTAATCACATGTTAAAAGAAACTTTCTGGCAGTGTCTCATACAGCTGCTAAAGGGTAACTTGTGTGCCTGTATGAGATGCCAAGGCCAACAAGTGTGTTGCCTTCAAGGCATAATGATGGGAAGACTTTTATTTTGATAAGACTTTTATTTTGATAGGTGTAAGTTAGTACTTCCTGTTAATCATTCTTGAAGAAGCTGGCTGAATGTTTCTACATGCTTTTCTGTATCCACCATCATCCACACTATAAACACCACAGAGGCAATGTCATAAGTAAAGAGTTCATTGCTGTACTTATAAGTTAATTTTAAAAACATTATTTACACGAATATTTGCATATTCATGAATCACTGAATACTAAATGAGGGCAGGGTGTAGAGCAATGTGTAAGCCATTTTAACAAGGTATTTGAACTTATTTTGCAAAACTTTAAGACACAGTCTTTTACTTTTTGCTGAGCTTTTCATATTATTTAAAACATGACTGGAGGTGTAACATATGTAGCTTGCATACATTATGCTAGTTAAAAAGAAGCCAACATTGATTTGTGACTTCACAAGGGACACAAACCTCTCCTGGGTGAAAGTCTTCTGTTTATGTGACACCTGCACCAACCACCCACCTCCTTCACACGAGGGTTTGCTCACTCACTCTTTACTGTCACCTGACTTCAACAGGAAATCAAGACATCACATGGTTGAGAGGCGCCTCCAGAAATGATGCTTTCAGGGGTACAGGCAACATCTTAGTTTGAAGCATAGGGGCACTGACTAAGAGTGAGAACAGGCTGTAATTTTATTAATAATTTACTGATTTAGTTGCTAAAATTGAGGAGATCACCTGTAAAGCAGCAATGCAAGCGCACTACTGCTTTACAATGTATTAAAGATAATTTATTTTGCCTCAGTGTTGGTTTCTAACTTTGCTAATTGTGATGACTGTTGATTTCTAGATTGTTCTCACCATTGCAGCTGTGACATGGGAGTAACAGGATGTTTATCACTTGCATTTAGGTTAGTGGTTTGATTCAGATCTTCTCGGGCAAACCGCTTTTAAAGAACCGGCTAAAATTTTGCACAGCAGCCCCTTTGCTTTCAGCATGTATGCGTGGGTGAATATGAGACATTGTAAAATGATTTGTACTGCTTTCACGTTGAAAGCGTTCTAAAAGTCTAGTCCATTTATCTGCCCTATTTTTTTTCCACAATAAAAAGGCTTCAGGAGGTGGGCTGCCCATTTTCTATTAACAAAATAAAATGATTTACTGTTGTGTAAATTACTTCCTTCAGTCAAGCTGAGCCAATCACAGAATCACAGAGGACATGTTGTGAGAACACGAGGGAGAAAAATCACTTCATATTCAAAAATCAAATAACCTTCTCCAGTCTGCCAGGGGGCAAAGCCTTTTACTTTGGTCTGAAAATTGAACTTATTCGATTAACATGTTTGCTTTCATCAGAAATTTCATTTCTTTCAAGTTTGTCTCAGTGTGTCTGTGTGTATGTTTGTGTGCACGGAGAAACACTGTCTCAGTAGATTTGCTGTCAGTGGGTGGCTCATATTAGTGTATTTGCACAGCACATCCACGCCTGCAAGGGAAGAGTTACGCTAAAAATCATATGTAGCTCATATCTATGCCTCCAAGACGTTTATAAATATGCATCCATACAGACGAGCCACATTGAGGCAAAACTAGAAAAGAGGACACATAACACGAGCGAGGCAGGAACTCATCATTCACATGTTTTTGTAATTATCCTTCCTGTAGGTTGTGCTACGTACAAACGGAAACTTTAATTGCACACTATACCACTTAAGCTAATTAGGCACACAGCAAAACTTAATTGTTAACCTGGAAAATGAATAATTTAATAAGCAATACATCATCCCTACCTATCTCCACCTGCTCAATTTGTGCCATTCCCAGAGACTGCAGATAAGCACTGTACCAGGAGATAAAACGCTTCAAGACAGACGGGGGAGTTGAGCACTGTATGCCATGATGTGGAACAGTATGGTGCAAAAACAATGCACACTTAGCTGGATGGTTAGATTCAAAAAAGAGGGAAAGGTGGGACCAACGAAGATCAGGAGGGAAAATTGGGAGTTGAGGCGGCAACGGTGTGAAAGAAGAAACAGGTGGCAGAGAATAAGTGCAAGCACAGAGGTAACTGCTAAGTAGAGGGGGGGAACAAGAATGAGAGGTGAGAGAAATTGCAATGCATGGAATAACAAACAAAAGAAGGTGAGAGAAAGTGAGTCAGGGTAGATGAAAGAGATGGAGAGATGGAAAAGGAAGCGTATAAAATGAGAAAACAACAAACAAGATCAAATATCCCATTAATTAAGAAAATTGATGAGAATAAAACGATAATAGGTAACCAGGAAATTGCAGAAGAGTTCGCTGAGTTTTATAGACAACTGTACAATTCAGAAAAAGAAGTAGATCAGGATGAACTGAAACATTATCTGCAGAATTTGGGACTGCCACAAGTTACTCCGCAACAGAATAAAAGTCTCACAGCACCAATTACTCCTGAAGAAATAATTAAAGCAATTGAGATGTTAAAGTTAGATAAGAGCCCTGGATGTGATGGTTTTACAGGTGAGTTTTATAGAGACTTTAAAACACAGCTGACCCCTATCCTACATAAAGTGTTTAACTGGACATTAACTTATAGAATATGGCCAGATTCTTGGAGTAACTCTGTGATAGTTGTCATTCATAAAGAGGGTAAAGACCCATCACAATGTGAAGGACATAGACCCATTACTTTATTAAATGTTGACCAAAACCTGCTAAGTAGCATACTAGCTGAAAGGCTATCTAAAATTATGTCTGATATTATAGATTTAGATCAGACAGGGTTTATCAAAAACAGACAATTATCAGACAATGTTAGACGTACACTAAACATAATGGAATATGTGCAGAAAAATAGCAAACAGGCTCTTATATTGACACTTGACGCTGAAAAGGCATTTGATAGGGTAGCCTGGTCTTTTATTTTCGAGACATGTCAACATTTTGGCTTTAGTAACACCTTTATATCTTGGTTGCAAACAATGTACAGTACTTCCAAGGCTCAAGTCAGAGTAAATGGAACACCGTCAAACTATTTGAGCTTAGAAGAGGCACGAGACAGGGGGATCCACTTTCACCATTAATCTTTGCACTATGTATTGAGCCACTCGCAGTGAACATAAGGAAAAGTAAAGCAATAGAGAGGGTAGAAGTAGCAGATATACAACATAAAGCTGCCCTTTATGCTGATGATGTTATTTTATATCTGACAAAACTAGACAGCACTCTCCCAGCCTTGATGAGGATAATTGGAAAATACAGTTCAGTTTCAGGGTATAAGTTGAATATACAAAAATGTGAGGCAATTAGCCTAGGAGCCTCCTTATCCCCTGAAATAAAAAATAAATGTCCTTGGAAATGGGACAGACAGAAAGTGAAATATTTGGGAATTGAATTACCTAGGAATCTAGATCTTCTTTACAAATACAATTATAATCAACTTGAAGAAAAAATTAAACAAGACTTGAATAGGTGGAAGTCGGTCCCTCTGTCTTTGCTTGGAAGAATTGATGCCATCAGGATGAATATTCTCCCTAGATTTTTATTTCTGTTTAAGGCCCTACCCCTCAATATTAATTCAACCACTTTCAAGCACTGGGACAGAATGTTACTTAAATTCATATGGATTAACAAAAAACCAAGAGTTAAGATAAAAACGCTCAAACAAGCTAAAAGATTTGGGGGTCTAGCTCTCCCTAATCTCCAGAATTATTACAAAGCAGCCCATATACAGACAGTACAAACATGGCTGACTGAGGAAAAGACAAAGTGGAAGTTAATAGAGCTGGCCCCATGCAGAGGTATGGAGAAAATCTGGCCATTTCTTGATTCAAAGTTACAGTTAAAAATAGACAACAAATGGTTCAAAAACACACTTAGAGTTTGGAACAAAGTAAAAAAGGACCTAAATATGCATAAGGAAGTACTGCTATTAAGAGAAATAATAAAAGACCCCAAATTCATTCCAAGCAAAGAGGATGGTACTTGTAAAATTTGGAATCAGAAAGGCTTGTTGATCTTCGGACAATTTATAGATAAAAAAAGGAATTGTGGAATTTAAAATTTTACAGAAGGAATATGGCCTGCCGCACTCTCATTTTATTTAGATACAGTACCTACACGTAAGAAGTTACATAGAGAATAATAATATAAAGGGGAAAAAACTCACAGATCTACACGTCTTAATACAGTTTTTGATTAAAAATTATAATACTTGGAACCTTAAACATCATATCTCAGTCTTGTATAGCATCTTAGAAGGAGAAAATAACAAAGAGGATCTGAAAGAAAAAACAAGATGGCAAGATGAACTTGGCGTTACAATTCCTCAGACTGAATGGGAAAAGGTTTGTCTCTCTGCACACAAGACATCAGCATCTCAGTTTTGGCGGGAGTATGCATGGAAATTTCACATGAGATACTTCCTGACACCTACTCAACAAGTAAAATTTCAACAATCAGTAACCTCATCTTGCTGGAGAGAGTGTGGAGAAAAACATGCAAACTATAGCCACATTTTCTGGTACTGTTCTGTCCTGACAACATACTGGGCACCCATTTGTAATGAAATAAGAAATGTTTTAAAAATTGATTCTATAACTAATCATGAATTTATTCTCTTAGGCAGATTTACCTGATGGAATAATGAATTCTGATGATAAATATCTCATAAGAATAATGAGAGTATCTGCACTAAAACTGATAACTAAAAACTGGCTCCAGAAAGTCTGCCCGGGGATAGCTAAATGGAGAGAACTGATGGAACAAATTAAGGAAATGGAAACCTTAACATATAAAATTAGAGGACATTCAAGAAAAGCTCAGACACTGTGGAAAAAATGGGAAAAATATACAGAAACTAGAGAGGCAAACACAGGAAACTAATAATAATAATAATAATAATAATACTAACAGTAAATCAATGACTAATAGCATTACAACTCAACTGAATAAAACACTGTAACTTC
>JAJHUR010093831.1:0-26855 GCA_027495735.1 Lutjanus campechanus | reverse complement strand
TGGCACAGAGAGGACAGGCGCTGCAGCCAATAAATTACATCAGAACTTAAACGTCGGAACTTATTAATACTCTGGTCTTGAATAATTTAACCGTTTAATACCGAATTTCAGTACCCACACCTATGTACGAAACACAGTGCACTCAAAATCCCGGGTCCGTATAGGACGGCGTCTGGGTCCGGACTCGGACCGCGGTCCGCCATTTGGTGACCCCTGTTCTAAAGTAATGAAAACAATGATTCTTATATTCAGGTGATTATACACTAATGAAAACATGAATAAAACATGAATATTATAATCCATTTCTGTCATATTCTGCCAACAAATCTCCATAATCTTACCACATGACCACAAGCTTTGGCTAATGTTAGCTAACGTCTATTGATACAATAGATACTGTTGGTGTCATTTGCATTTGTAAGTCAGTTTGGAAACTTAATGATTCTAATTGCACAACTATTACATTGCATTTACCATGACCCAGTTATTACCACTTGTGGCAGTAGTGGATGCCCTATATAAAAAAAACAGTTTAATGTTTAATTTTGAGGGTTTTTTTTTCTCATTTGAATCGAGGGTCTCAGAATAGAGGATGCCGTTTTCTATACACATCGCAAAGCCCTTTTGAGGCAAATTTGTTATTAGTGATTGAGACATAATAAAATCGAGTGTGCAATACAAGACAACCAATTAAAAATTTAGCACTGCTGATGATAAAGTAGGACAGACTGTAAGGAGACTTCTTCCCACCAGAAAAGCTCTAACACATGTTATTCAAAGACTGATATCTGCACCACTTCATTTGCTAATTTGTATACACATACTTGCAACTGGAGCGGCTCCAATGCAGCAGATCCTATCGGAGCAACACTTTCATGATGTTTGCAGTAATTATTTTGTGCCCAGGGCTTTTTACTTAAAAAATCATAATTCTCAATTACTATTATCAAAGCCTATGAACCATTCATGGGGAGAATGGTTTAGCTACAAAGAGTGCACTACAGAATCCATCAGCTTGCATTGTCAGACTTCAAGAATAGAAATTGACAGAACGGGTGTTTTTCACCAAACTTCAAGTAGTTAGTCATTGTTTGGATTTGTGCCATTCACTGACTCAACCATTCCATTTCCTGTTTATACTCTCCTTGTTCTCAAAGCAAAACCTGGACCTAGATGGCATATGATAAAGAAACTATCTCCCTAATGAGATTTACAGAAGTGGGTGAGTCACTGCACGGTCACACTGAGGATCTTGACTTCTTCTGAAACGCGTCTCTATCGTTATGTGTGTGTATGTGAAAAGGCTCCTGCATGCCAAAGACAAATTATGGATTTATGTGCGTCATTCTAGATAACTAAACTGTTTATTTATTCTTAGGATGACTCACCTTCATGGGGCACACAGTAAACTGGCCCCTCGTCTCCACTCTCAAAGGAAGAGAAAGATTCCTGGGACGACCAGGAGGAGGGGGAGGGCTGCTCAACCACCGAGGGAGGCTCGATGAAGCTGCAGTTGAAGGTGTTCTCTGGGTCGTGGTGGGCTACTGAGAACAGAAAACAAACGCAGAAGCCAAAAGGTCAGCCAGAGGGTATTATACCATGTTACAAGAACAACAGTCTGTTCTCACTCACTCTCACAACTGCCGCAGAGATGCAGAAAGTGTTGGTTTAAGTGAGTCTGCGGAAAAACTGGGGTTTATTGGTTTTGCATGTGAGTTAACAAAGGCTCCAACATTATGGAAAGCAAATTTAGATATTTTTATGTATAAGCTGTGAAGTAGTTTCAGATTTTGATGCCAAAAGCTAATGTGATTCAGGTTTCCCCTGGAGTTTTACTCAAGCAGGTTAAAAGACAGACAAGAGCCAATCTAAATCTATCACGTATTACATATATATTTCTATTTGAATAAACAATTGATGAGTTATAAGGTATTATGCTATTACTGTTGCTACTGTCACTCAATATATCTCAATTTATCAGTACAGATGTTGCTAAAGTCATTCTAATTCAATGAAATAAAATATGAAGGAGAATATAATGCAAAAAGACTTGAAAAAATGTAATTCTCTTTAAACAGAAAATGTGTTTCATACTGAGAAAGAGATAAGAAGATTGATACCATTATATGATATTGATATGAGTGTTGCTTATTGATAGTGAGACTTATCAACACTCTTATTGATACTACTTTCCATAATGTGATAAAAAAAAATAAAGACATGATATGCAAAGACGTGAAATGATTAAACAGTCTTTTAACTGGGTTAACTGCTAACTAGGGTTAAGGGCTGTGATCATTTCCTGTGCAAAAGAGGTCAGTCCACCTTAAAGTTGTCGCTAACTTTGGGGCTCAAACCCTTGGGCTGTGAGGAGTTGTAGCATTTATTCACTGACAAAGAAACAAAAACAAACTAAACTGTACACACACTGCACTGCTACAGTATGTTCACAGCTGAGCAAAACTTGTAAGAGCACCTTGTCACAAAAATTGGAATTGCTGGTCCACCTTATGTCAGCCTAGGTCCAAGTTGTAGCTAACTACTGACCTAATCCTCTTCAGCAGCATGTGAGACACAGGAACCTGGCTTGGGTCTCGAGGAGTTGTAGCATTTATTTACCAACAAAAAGCCTGAGCTGTAGACACACTGCACTGCTGCATTCACACCTACTGCCTCTTTCTCTGTTTCTCTCCACTGCACACATGATAATGGCTACATTAGAGCGACTTAGAGCACAGTTACATTATGCAAATCGCTTTGCATGGAGTTCAACTTCGGTAAACTTTGTTTGAAGAAGTCGCAGCCTCAACCAATACCAAAGACGAGTGTGTGACATTCATCTTAGCAGGTGATGGTCCCTCCCCTGCATCCACGCATGTGTGACTGTCCCCTGATTACATATTAGTATCTATAGCAGCACCATTTATCCACAGGGCTTATCAATATTTCAGTACTGAACAATCAGGAACCGGTACCAATTTTGCACCAACTCACAATGCCCATTTCTACTTTTCTGTACACCTGCCAGCTTGTACACAAAACAAATTTGTGAAGCTGTAATAATTGTGAATCTAATGAAATTCTGTCATTACAACAGCAATGGTACAATATCTGATAAGCTCATATAACTAATAAGGTATTGATCCTAAGTGTAACTGTTCAACTTATTCTGGTCTTTCCAAGTTTTTAGGTGTTGAGCAAAATGAGCCAGAAAAGGGGTTATTTGCTCATCTTCCACAGAATCCTCTCTGTCAGCGATATGTAGGTCAAGTCATGTTTCTCTCTGTCTGTCTGCCTCCCTCTTTCTCTCTGTCTCAATCATCCTCTTCCTTCCTCCCCTTCAGACACTGCAGCGTTTTGCTGACCCTTCACTCTCAGGACAGCTGTGGTTTCTGAGGAATACTTGCGGTTGATCTTCCCATCTGGCGTGAACAGCGCAATTTTGGCCTAAACTGTACTGGGCGTTAACTCGACATGACCGACCACATCAGATGCTTCTGTTTACATGCCCGATGACACACGGGCCCATCCGTTTGTTTAGACCTCAGATAAACCCTGCATTGAAGAAATCCCCTAACTGTACCAGGACCCTGGCCAGGAACAAATCCTTGCTCCTTAACTGCTGTTGTTTGAATGTAACTAAAAAGATGAACTACTTTAAAAGATCTACGGCCGGATTTTTACAGACTTGGTGACTTGTAGAAACGCTATCAGACAAAAAAACTGCATTTACTTTGTATTTATAATGGAATGAGAAACATATGTCACTCAGATTTCACACAGCTTTGTTTAAATTCACTGCGACTTCACTGTTTGATATGCATGCACTTTTAAAATGCTACAAAACAGGAAAATCTTGATCTAAATAGCACTGAAATATATGCAACTTTAGCAGATGATCTGTTTAGATGTTCCTCTCACTTTAAAGTGTAAACCAAACATGTCTGGTTTATTTTTCATCATAAACCAGCCTGATGTTTATTCTTTTGCTTCCCATCCGTTCATCCGTCTGCCTCACATGTGACTCTCTCATCTTGCTTTCAACATTTTCTCAAACAACAAGCAGATTTAGTCATGGTAAGATCAGAAGTGGATCATAGAGGATGTGTGTGTGTGTGCACGCGCCACAGAATTATTTTGTATTCTGACGTGTGTACAAATGAGTTTTTTGCTTGAAGCTGCTGAGTTTTATCTATTTTTTCAAATTATAGATTTAGATTTGCTACTTCAGACAAAAGATCTGTTTTAAAGGAGCATTATGTAGCAATTGTGCATCCAGAAATGACTACTGCAGTCCAAATAGTGAGTTAGAGCCATAGACTGTAAATTATGTCAGTTATAAACATTTAGTCCTTCTAAAGGATTATTAATGATTTCTTGAGACTCATAAAAAGACACTTACTCATTCTGTGAACATTCGGCATTAATTTAAACTCTAATTAACGTGAAATCGGCAAATTAAAACAGTTATTCCAGCTGGGAATGGAAATTTCAAAGGAGGACAACGGGGCTGTAGCACTGATGTCAGAGAAGCAAGTATTTCAACTTAGCATGTTTCATTAATCTCTGGTGTCATATTATGGTCATTCTGTGATAAATTATTGCAAATATATTACTGATTTCTCCTTTAAAATCTTGCTGGCATGCTAAGAAATAAGACTCCCAAGCTTAATCTTTATTGCTACACTGATCAACAACTGTTCCTTTAAAAGGTTTTCTTACATTTGTCCAAAACAAGTCATCTAAACCTCTGACCTACATGTTTGAGTTTGGGAGTCTAATGTCTTTGTGTTGCTCGTAGGGTGGATAATGTCAACACAGGTGCAACATGTCTACAGTAAGCAAGTACAGATGTGTGTAAAAATGGGAAACAAAGACCAAGAATAACAAGCGTTTCGATATGTATGTCGAGGGGACTTCCATCCAAGGGCATCCATTTATGTGATTATTTAAGGATATCCTGTTTACCGGAATAATGCCAGCCTGCTCTCTCTACATGTGTAGTTAATGTCTGACTGTTGTGGCTACAAAAAAAGAAATCAGCTTTGTGTGGATGTGGTAGATTAATAACAATATACACTGTATACAGAACCCAGCTAAATATTTATCCAGAGGTGTGGGTGACAAATATTTTGCACAAATTCAATAAGAGGAACAAATTAATGAAGAGTGTGTTCACTACTGCCCCTATGCAGGGTCTTTACTGTCCACTAACAGGCAGACAGGCAGAGACTCTGTGTGACTGAGGAATGCAGAGCAGCTAACCTATGTAAAGACTGCAGTTAAGTTAGTCAACAAGCCAACACATGGGCATTTTGCGACATCACTTGCATGCAGTGATGAACAACTGCTGCCCTTGAAAACTGCTCCCTCCAGACTGTGGGTCTAGTGGGGCAGATTGTTCTGCAGACTGGACGCCACTGTGATCCCTCCCTACATGGCGGCCAACGCACAACAGGGCATTATTGACACATCCCAGCTGCAGTGCTCCACCACCACAGTTGCTCAGTGGGGGGATGCATTAACAGACCTCAGGCAGAGGAGGTCTAAAGGCTAGAGAACTGGGCTGGGACAAGAGGGTGGCTAATTCAAATGTCTGGTCCAACTGTAGAGATTTGTGCATAGAATTGGAATATTATGTGCCAATAATCTTGAGAAACAATATGTTTCGGCCTGAAATAACCTGTGTCAGGGTTACAGCATTGCATGCAAAGTCTAAAACAAATACAGTAGACTGAATGACATCCAGTCTTGCGATTTCTGAACGCAAAATTGTTGCCTGAACTGCAGTGAGCCTTGACTGGTTAAAATTAACTGATAAAGATTACTGTAGTTTACTGGTGGTTCTAACCATTGACATAAAGATAGACAACATGACAGCTACCTAAAAGTGAAGCCAAAATATCTTGATCAACCCCTGGTGGCTGGTTGCAGTATTGATGATGAATTACACCCCTGCGTGTTAGCATTTGGGACATGGAAACTAAAAACTAAAAACTAAAAAAATCAAACGCATCAAATAATTTTTTTCCCAAATGTGGTTTCCTTCAATTTAGTTTTGATTATGCTGATGTTTGTTTAAGTGTTCATTCTTCTGATAAGTTATAATTAGTTATTTAATACTATAAAAAGGGATTTCAAGTCATGATTGACATGATTGAGCTCTGCTCATGATTGAGGCAGCAGGCTGCATGGGAAGAACCTCGAAGTGGAGACGTGTCATCCCTCTTTATTTAATATAAATGGTTCTCATCAAAACTCAAGAAGACCTTTTCTCCTTTGTTTCATCATAAATGCACTTAAAAGTGACTGTAAGCTGTGAGAAAGTTTTCTTTCGGTAGCTCACAACAGCATGAATGTGAAGTTGAGCATTGCTGCAAACACTCTTGTAATCCCAGCCAACTTTCCCAGGATAAATAAAGATGAAAAAAGCAGGTGGCGCTGCTCTCAGCTCTCACTAATGGGGAGGCATTTGGACATAGAGGATGCAAGGAATGCCAGACAGACGTGTATCTGTAGGGTGTGGAGTAAATATGCTTAGAATGGAATGCCAAACTACAAGCAAACAGCCTTATTTGAGCCAAGAGCTGAATAAGTGACGGTGTGTTCATGTAGCTTTTTCTCTGAGGCTAACTATGCTAACGGAGGAGTAAATATTGTCTTCTTTCCCCACTTCCCCCCTTTTTCATTTTGTCTTGCCACATCTGTTGCCACTGACCCTGGTGTGGATAAATCACAGTTCTGACACGGGCTGGGGTAAATTTGACCACTTCCTGTTTCCAGCCCCATTGGGCCCCCTCTGGAATGTGTGTGTGTGTGTGTGTGTGTGTGTGTGTGTGTGTGCAGGACTGTGAAGCTCCAGTCAGATTTTGAGTTTCTAAATGTTGGCAGACCACACTTATGTGGGTAGCCCAACAGAAAGCAGAGTGGCAACAATTTGGAGAGGACGAACCAGGAAGGACAGGAGAGACACATAGGTTCATGGGAGCCTCGTTTGTTGTCTGAAAATGTTGAACGTTTTTATTGAGAAAGGCTGTAAAAAGGCATGTGTTTCTTTGCTTGCACTATTAACACATGCCTGTATTTTTATGTAAAAATGTGATATCAATTATTTCTTTAAAAAAGCATTTGACTCAGTCATGTTGCTTTTAATGCTGCTGGCACATTGCTTCACATGGTCAAACTCTTCACAAGCAAGCACATTAATGTCCCACACTGTGATGACAAAGGAAACTCTGTCCTAGTTGTATTTTGGCTGAGGCATAATAGAAACAGATTCTAGCCTAAATAATCAGCTGGATAACTGAGGAGGCACATGCTGCTCAGACATGGAAAAGAAACCAGGTCATCATGTTTTAACTCCTTCCACAGCACACTGACCTCAGTGGAGCCCCATTAAAGAATCAAATTACAGTGTTTCCTAATGATGTTTAAGTTGCAGCAAAGTATAGAAACTGCTATGCAACACACCCAAATATACTATATATAATCTATACATGTCAGAAAATAGATAAAGGTCAAATTCCCTTCGCCCAAACCCCTGGCTTGATCTGTCAGACCAACAGTCCAAAGATTCAAAACATAAAACTGGCAAAAGCAGCAAATTTGACAAGCTGGAAAAAAGGAAAGTTTTGCTTGTTTCATGATGATTAACTTTTAACAATAAGGCAAGTATGAAAATTGTTGTGCATTAACTTTCTGTCAGTGGACTATAGCCTAATTAATTTATTGACTAATTCCATTCGCACTACTGCAAATGTCATTCCGATATTCTGTCAATGTTGTTAATGAAACATGATCAATCTCCTGCTTCAATTAGTAAATAAAAAAACATTTGCACAATGAATACAAATTGTCTCCTATACAGGTCTGTACAGTCCATTTTCATGTCTTGAAATAGAAGTCTGTGAAGCACAAAAAAATGTTGCTGCTCTGATATGCAGTACATTTTCCCTGCAACTGCATGTATCATCATAAAAAAGAATTATTATTTGTATAATGATCTATTATCAATAATATCTGCTTAGAAAAGCTTGAAATTTTGAAAAATTTCAGATATTTAAAGGTGAAATTATGTAACACCCTAGCATTCAAAAATGCGCACTGCACTCCAAAATAAAAATATTGGAGCGAGTTGTTCCCCCCGCCGCCTCCTGCCCAGACTCGAGGATCAGGCAGGTTGCCTGCAGGTTCCAAGCACACAGAACCTACACGAGTGCAAGACATTATACTTTGACGATGACAAGCAACATCGAGTCCTACACTGTAAGTTGATCAGCTGTTTATAACTGTAAATTGTCTGTCAATGTAAAGCTAAGCCTGTTACCCTAAAAACAAAAAACCTGCCTGCCTTACTGCCTGCCAGACTACACATACATATTACTCAATTTAAAAGTTGAACATCTTCTCCTTCTAAAAGATTACTAATGAATTCTTATGACTCATAAACAGACACTAACTCATTCAGCAAACATTTAACACAATTCAGTGCTGATTTTAGCTCTGTGTAAAGTGAATAAATGTGAAACAGGCCAAAACAAAAACAGGCCTTCAGGACCAAAACAGAGAGTTCAAAGGATAACATGTTGGCTGTAACGCTGCAGTTGGAGGAGCCTCTATTTCATCTTAGCAAGTTTCTTTAATCTCTGTTGACATATCATGGTCATTTTGTGATTAGTACAGTAAATATATCACATATTTCTCCTTTAAGTGTGTATTTTTAAGACATTAAAACTATTTATGAGCCCAGAACAAAAACAGCCATGTTAATCTGCGTGTGGAGAGTTTAAAAGATCAGCATATCTCCTCTGTCTACGATAAAAAAAAGCCTGGGGTCATAGACGGATCTGTCACAGACCACGAGACCTCCGCATGGAGCAGCAGAGCTGCAGCATCCACCCAAACAGTGCGGCCTTTGATAGCACGTCACTCACCACCACCCGGGCCCCCCGACAACCACTGGCCTTCTTTTAATAACACAGCCTCCTCCTCAGCCCAAGAAAAATTTTCTTGGGGAAGAAGACGATGGAAATGAGTAAAGAAAATGGGGAGAAAAAAGCCCCAGTTTAGGGTTGTAATAATATGAACACATGGCATTTGAGGGTGCCAAGAATAATAAGGGGCTCTAAAACCAGTGCATTCCTTTCAAATGAAACCCCATACTCGCCTGGCAGCCACCATACACTTTTCAACCCTATTCATCATCTAAGAGGCAGACTAAAGGTAGCACTGAAGGAAAATGCTCACTGACTGCCACTCACTGCTGTCATTGTCTCAACTGTGTTAAAGGGATAGCTCTGATTATTTGAAGTGGTTTTGTATGAGGTACTTATCAATAGTGCATCAGCTCCAGTACTGTAGATGCCGGTCAGCAACTAAGCACTGCAATGAAGAGGGTCAGCCACAAAATTTATTTTAACTATGAAAACAGGCCCACCTAAAAAAAATGTATGTAAATTTAAATGGATAGTTCACCCAAAACAGCACTGCAGAATCTTCCAAACAATGTAAACAATGGATGATCACAAGTTTTCAAATGTAAAAAAACCAACACAATAAAAACATAAAATGCCTCCATACTGCTCGTCACTTCCATTGTTTAGGAGATTCTGCAATGCTGCTTTCCTGTCAAACTCCAGCAGTGTTTTGTGAACTAAAAAACTAAACCTGACCTGACGTCTGTTAGTTTGTTTACGTTATTGTGTGACTTTGGTGAATCCGAACTATCTTTTCAAAACACCAAACTCACACAAACTAAAAGATCGAGGCAGCAGTAAAAAAGCAACTCCTGTGCTCTGAAAGGTATAATGACTGATTTTGCCTATGGAGTGTGGTTGGTGCAGCGAGAGCGATATTTTACTTATATAATGATGGATTCCTGTCAGAGAAAGCTTTCTGACAGCAAAGTAAAACAGTAAAAATATTCTAAATATAGTGTGCACTTTAATTGATGTTGATTTTTTTTTAAATGGTCCTTTTTTAAGTGGCTAAAATAACTTTTGTTGCTGACTCTGTTCACTGGAGTTCATCGCTTAGCTTCCATACTGATACTCCTCTCTGCTTCTCCTAACTGGGGGCATATCAGCTGGCATCCACTGTAGGTAACACAATTTAGATAAGCACCTCATACAACCCTACTTCAAATAATCCAGACTATCCCCTTACAATGTAGACATGTAAAATTCACCTCCATAATGAGTCAGAATATGAATATCATTGCATACATAACTTGTGTTGATTATGTATTGCCTATTCATGAAACTAAGAGAGATTTATCAGACTGTGTTGTACAAGCAGCACAGAGGACGATTACATAAAACACAGCAGCCTCTGGCAGCACTGCGGTGGGATATGAGAAAGAGTTTTGAGGCTTACCGACTACTTTGGGCAGTTTCTGTCGCCTCAGTGGAATACGGGGAAGTTTAGTGCTGATTCTGCTGAATCGTCCACACAGGATCCGCTTGGCTTTTTTGCTGTTGGTAGAGTTGTCTTGGTTAGGATTGAAAAGGGATGACGCCATGGAAATCCAAATGAATCATTCAAAAGAGGCATATTAAACCTGGCCCTGTGCCTCTTTTGAGGGCTCGAGGGCTGCTCACATTGCTACTCACACTCTAATGTCAATATATAAAAGTACTTAAAATACAATTTATATGCAGTTATTCGTTTAACAACCTGGTACCTGCAAGAGAGAGCAAAAAGAAAATATTTTCCACTATTTTCATAACCAAGGCGAGCCTCCTACTAGGAACTTGAGCCGCCATTGTGGATCATAGAGGTGAAGACACCCATCTGTCACTCACTTGTGGTCATCTTTGTGTCGACAGAGGCAGCAGCAGCACAGCACCGAGAGGAGGACAATCAGTAAGAAGGAGACCAGGGTTCCAGCCGCAATCACACCCATCCGCTGGTTGGGCTCTGAAAGATGAGATGCAGGGAATTCTGGGTGTGCCACATTGCCACATTCAGAGCAAACCTCCACATGCCAATTTCAACAAAACTCACTCTCTGTCTTCACTAACATTAGACACCCTGGCATATAGCAGATTATTATGATTTACTGGACAAGTGCATTCAAATGACTCGAGGAGAGGGTTTAGCTAACTGTGTATAATCTTTATTAATGTGATAGGCAGTTTCGATAATAAAGATAAAGCACGGCGTAGTGATAATAATTGATTTTCAATCGCTGCTTGACACAAAGCTTCTCTGAGGAAATGAAACTGCAACAGGCTGCAATTCAGTCCAAGTAATTCACCATTAATCTTATCTTCCACAAGACATTGGACCACTTACCCTTTCATTGCTGATACCCTGCACGCGACCTCCCCCCTCACCATAACTCATCGATGATTTATTATCACCCCTCCCTTTTCATATGGGACACACCCCATAAATAAGAAGAGCTGTATTGCATAAGTGTGGGTGACATTTGGCTCTTGCAAGGACAGATGACACCAGAAGAGAGGCAAACCATCAGTTAAGGGGTAAGTAGAGGTGGCCCTCTGGTCTTTACACTGTCACATAAGGCTGAGACGGATTGTTGGGCAGTTTGGATGTGACATGTTGTCATTGCTCTGTGCTCAGAGCTGGATAAAGGATGGAAAATGGTTTGGGAGGGGAGGGTGAGGTAAGTGACAAGGTCTTCGGATATCGATGACCAACCTGCCGCTGCCCATCATGTCCACCAAGCAAAATCCCTGCTACCTTTGTTTCCTATAACAGTGGCGCTCAACCTTTTTTGACTCACGACCCCCCATAATAATCAGGTGGGTGATTGCAACCCACCAGATACACTCACCCCTGTCTTCTCAACAAACCAACACAAAGACTATTGCTCTCAAACACGCACACAAATATGCTTTATAAAATCTATTCTCAGGCAAATTATATCACTGGTACAGGCAATGCAGTGTAAAGCTCCTTTTACGCTTGACAAAATACCCACTAACACCCACTGACATCTGGCTTTTGTCTTCAGTGGGAAAGGGTACAATCGGCATTCAGTCCCGAGTTAAATGACTCTGCACTAATCACAGGTATTTATGTGCTCCAGCTCTGTTCGGCAGTGATGTAAACATGACACCGGGCTGGACACGCTAATTTTCCTTTTTGGGGGAGGAAATGAAGGCTTCTCGTCTACACTGATAATTCTATTTTGCTCATTTTTCATACACATGTGCTGCTTGACTTGACTATGTTTGACTCGGTTCGTTAGTCCAGGTGTGTATTTATCGATGAAGCGCTCGTCTTTAGTTGAGCGTCTGAACAGCGGATGAATCGTTTTCATCAGCAGTAACTTAACACAACTCCTATCAGCTGAAAGCAAACATGTAACACTAAAATAATGCAGATACTACAAAGTACAAACAGCGACGAAGGAGACTAAAATAAACTTTAAACCACAGAGGTTCAGTTAGAGGCTACAAAAACATTGAGAGCTGAACACACAGTGTCTTAAAAAACATCTGCTTTCCAGGACACACAAAAAACCCAGAAAAAAAGTCATCTACTAGCAACGGGAAAAGGGTCAATCGCCTATTGTTAGCAGGTTTAGCTGCATTTAAAATACCCACATATATGTGCTAATTTTGTAAAAATGGTATAAAATATTCCCCAGTCTAAAATATGGCCTCATCTCCCATCATGCCTAGTCCTGAACTGAGTTGTTAAATTTGCAATTTTATGCAACAAAATGCAAATGTTACTTTTTGTTAGTATTTTGTCTGTTCAGAATATGGTGGTTAATTTTGTTTTTTCTGTTGATTTATAGTTTTAACTATTAGTGAGGTGACTGTCACATTTCTTGCGGCCAGCTCTATTTTGCATATTTTTAAGAGCTTGAACCTCATGTTGAAGGTCTTTAAGGGTCTGATGTTACTGAGAACTGCTTCCTGGCTCTCATTTTGAGCTGCTTGCCACAATATTTTATTTTAGTTTTTTCTCCACAACCATCTGGCAACCCCCAGAAATTATCTTGCAACCCCACTGGGAGTCCCAACCCCCAGGTTGAGAACCACTGTCCTATACAACAATATTCTCCCCCTGCCTGCCTCCAATGATCTCTTTCCAAACAGTCCAGTTTTTCCTCTACCCTCTTTCCTTCTGTCGCCCTTCCAACTTCTCTTTTCCTCTTATATTTTCTCCATCCCCCTCTTCATTTCTTCCTTCCTCTCTCTCCCTCTCTCCCTGGCTGGACGGGAACAGAGCCAACAAACACAGCCATAAAAAGGACACCGGTCTGGGTCTGGAAACACTATCAAGGCCTCGCTACGTTAACTCTCCCACTACATACTGACCTGAATAGACGTGTTTGTTGGTACTCAGTGTGTACAGCCAACTATTAGACATTTAATACACAGGCTGCACTAGTGGCATCTGGCACTTTGGACAAACAGTTCAGAGGGTTATAATTCTTTCTGTATGTCTAGTACATGTACAAAATGACTGTTTTTCTGTCTCTTGAAACATATGCATTATTTAGAAAAACACTAGCTTCTGACTACTGCTGTTCACAAAAAACCACAAAGCATGTGGTTGCTTGTAAAAAAACAAAAGAGGGGATTTTCTTACGGAGATAGCAGGCACCAGACACAGGATCACAGTTCTTGTCATGGCAAGAGCAGGTTTGGTTGCAGTTCACTCCATACTGGCCAGGCTGACAGGTCATATTGCAGCTTGAGTACAGAGAAGAGACAAAAACAACATCTGCTTAATGTTCATTCCAAGTGACAGATGCATAAAATAGGACACAGCAAGAAATAAAGAAAGGGGATAAACGGGATCAGTTCTTTCTTCCAGGCATTTTTTTTTCCTGTGATGGAAGTTTGTTGGAATGCCACTTCTCTGTTCCAAGAGTGTCCTTTATCAGTATCTGTAAAAATAAGCCTCAAAACGCACTCACTCATTCAGGTCCCAAGAAATATAACCATGTGTTCAAAAGTACTATGAAAGCATGTGTACTGTGAAGCTGCCTAGGGAATAAACATCAGTTTTTTGGGGTGTGAGGTGACTCGTGACTTACTAGGTGCCATAAAACCCTGGGTCACACAGGCACTCTCCGGTGACAACATGACAGATGCCGTTAAAACAGTGACTGCAGTTGTTCTCACAGTTCTCGCCATACGTGCCATTGGGGCAGCGCACCTCGCACCTATCACACACAAAAGGAATGCCATGATTACAGTCATTTTCAAGCTTAGCAGTATGAGTCATAGATATTATCACAGCTGCGGAAAATACTACTACAGTAGCAAATAGTCAAAGGCGCTCAAATTATGTTTTTAGCTTTGAAAATTATAAAGCTCTAAGGGAAAAGGGCCTGCCTGAACAACAAAATATGAACATTTTTACACATGGCTTACACACGTCTAAGTTGGACTCTGAGTGTTTTCTTACCTGTCTCCAATCCAGCCAGGGTTACAGTGGGAGCACTTGCCATGAATGGGGTCGCAGTGGTGACCGTCTTTGCAGGTGGGACACACTTCTTGGCAGTTTTCACCAAAGAAGCCTTTGGAGCAGAGCTGGTCACACCGTGTCCCATTCCAGCCTCTGTCGCAGGTGATGCAGCGTCCCTCCGTCACCTTACAGGGCTGCTGGCCCTTGCAGTGCCCACACCTGTGGTCAGCCAAGGAAAACAGGAAAAATAACTCTTTCTTATCTTGTTTACACAGAAATTCCACCATCATTTAAAAGTAGTGACACTGCTTTGGAAAGCATTTGAACCATGATGAAAAGTTTAAGTATTTCTTTGCTTTAAATTGTTCTGATGATCTTTTCAAGAGGGAGAAAAATGACATTGAACTCTAAGGCTGGATTGCAACAAGATTTGTTCACGCGATTAAATCATGGTTTAACTTTAAATTATGGTGCACCAAACTTTTACACTCGCTTAAAATGACAAAAGATTTCATTTAAAACAGTCCTTAAACATCAATTTTGTTTTTACTCTAAATCTTGATTAAATTTAATTCTGTTTCACTTATTTAAAATGTGATTCAGTATTAACTTCAAACTTACACAAAGGCAGCCTTTTTGAGATGGATTGAGAAGAAGAATCACGTTTCAAGGAAAGTTAAGAGACAGACTCAACCCAGTTGAGTTTCATGATGAATCTCCTTTCTTTCACAATTCGGCCAACAAGTTTTTCTCAAAAAGCTTCTATGCTGAGCCATCATAAGTAGGCTAACTGACTTTTTAGTTAGCTAATAGACAATACAACTTTTTTTTTTTTTTTTTTTTTTTTTTTTTTTTAGCTAGTTAGCAATGTTTTGCTAACTTTTTAGCCAACAAGCAAACATTTGGTTTAGGGATACAGAGCAGATCTTTGTAGGCCTATCTACTAGGTACTGACTTGGATTAAATTAGAATTAGAAATTTGGATAAGCATATTGATATTGAACTTTATTTAATTTCAGTTTAAATCACTAAACATGGATTTGCTAAACAGAGGTTAGTTTTTTTTTTTTAAATTGTACAACAGAGCCCTGCAATTGACTTAGTCTTTGTTGGTATAACCCAGTCTACCTGTGTTTCTTTCTGGTTTGTGGCAACTCCATCGTGTGAAAACTGCACAGGTCATGTAAGGTAAAGCACTTAACCTGAATTGCTTTTACATGTTGGCTGATTATGGGATAATGTGAATACCAACTCCCAGATCTCACTTTATTATTGCTCCATTAAGTAACATGTTCAGATATTTTTGGGGTTATCAGCCGCAGCATATATCAAATCTTATTTCCTATCAAAACCACAAAACCGCACCATAATATGGATCAGACAAGGGAACTGAACATTAGAAATCCGTAAAACTGCATGCTTCCTGTGTTTTTGATATGGTACATTTGCTCTCTGCCAAGTTTTTTCCCCCACCTGTTCCTGCAATTTTGACCGTAGAACCCGGCAGGACACGGCTCCCTACAGAACTTCCCACGGTACCCTGGTGTGCAGGTACACGAGCCGTCTGCCTGGTTGCATTTGCCGTGGATGCACTGGCAGTATCGTTCACACCGTGGCCCCCACAGCCTCTCCCGGCACTGGCAGCGACCCGTGAACTGGTCGCATGGTGAACTGTTACAGTTACACTGGATTGCACAGTTCCTCCCGGTCCAACCAGGGTTGCACAGGCATCGGCCTGTCATTGCATCGCAGATGGAGTTGATGCTACAGTAGCAGTTGTTGTTGCATTGGGGACCCCAGACGCCAGGATGACATGTGCATTTGCCCGTCTCCTGGTCACACTTGCCCTTTTGGCATAAGCAAGCATTCTCGCAGTTAGGGCCCCAACGGTTGTGGTTGCAGGTACACGTTCCAGTCAAGTCATCACACTGGCCGTTGGGGTAACAGTTACATTTCCCTTTGCAGTCAGGGCCCCAGAACTGGGCAGGGCACTCTGTTAAAAGACAGAGCAGCAATCAGAAAATAGGAAATATCATTCTGACTTCTCAAATATTCTAAAATAAAAGTAAGAGGCTTCAGTCATGCTAGTGGCTTTGAGCTAAATGCAAGCATGGTGACATACTGACAACGGCAACGTTAATGCTGATGCACCATCTTTGTTTAGTGTATTAACACATGCTAATTAAGAACTAAACACGACATACAGCTAAAGCTGATAGGAATGTGGAGTATTGGGAAAATACAAATGCTGGCCTGAACCTGTACTTGTACTTTAGTTCAGTATTTTCATTTTCTATTACTATGAAATGGTCCATTCTGCAAAATTAGCTGTTTTGCTTTTTACTTTTACTTCAAGAATACTCTGATGCTAATACTTGAGTAAAATTTTGAAGGAGTAGGATTAGGTTGTACTTGTAAAAGAGTATTTTTACACTGTGGAATTGCTACTTTTACTTAAGCAAAAGATCTGAGTCCTTCTTCCATCACTGCCAAAGGTACGACAAGTTATCCTGAGGGGAATATGAATTTTATGGCAATTTCATATCACTCAAAACCACAAATGTCAACCCGCTAGTCATGCTAAAGGAAAAGGATCACAGGACCACAAGAGTCATTAAGACTGATCCTCAGGGATTCATGGATATAAGTACAAAATGTCATGGAAATCTAACCAATAGTCATTGAGATATTTCAGTCTGGGACCAAGGGGTGGACCAACCAACAGACCTAAGGTGCAGTAAATTCTACTTATGCTGTATGAGAGCTAAAATTTGGCATTTTACATGTGAAATAGTTTCCATTCATATGACAAGAGGCAAAAGGTACAAATCATAAACAGTAAATGTAAAAAAAAAAAAAAAAATCCCTTACTAGTGTCACAGCTAGCTCCAAAGTATCCATGACGGCAGCGACATTCATTCGGCCTGACACACACCTCATTTTCCTTGCAGGTGAAGTTGCCTTCGCAGAGAGCTTGGGTGAACAAGAATAGGCCACATTATTCATCTGGCTTGCACAATGACATGTGCTGATAAATGTTAGCGCTCTGTATGGTACATACGTGTCAGGCATTCATCCCCTAGCTGCCCCCATCCACTGCAGCACACAAATCCCGATGATCTGGAAAAGAAGTGATGAGATTCAGAATGAGAGAGCAATGATGAAGAACCTGGCTAAAATGCAGTGAAACAAACACATATCAAAGCGGCGACGGCATCCACACCCAACTCATGCCTCTTTGATCTCACAATTCTTATTGATGTGGCTGATGCCAAATTCTGCAGAAGTGTGCTGGGCATTGTACATGACGCATATGCTTAACACATGGGTGTATATTTATTCGAATAGAGGTCGTTCCCATCTGTAATCTCAAAAGCCCTTAACCACTGAATCTGCAGAGTTTATCAGGTTTCTTTAGGTCTTCCGAGCTGCAGAAATGTGAACATTCAGAAACAATATTTTGCAGCCAAGTTTTCAGCCCTGTCAGGAAAGGACGGATGCGTCTCCTCTTCCTCCCACGCCTGTGACCTCTGTGGGGCCCCTGCAACACGTCAGCTTCCCCTAAAGTGTTTGAAGATGGCAGTTTGCTTTCAGTCAATGAGCAGGGAGCAACGCTGTTTTTTATCCTGCCAAAAGAGGCGCGTGCTAGAGATAACAGGTCTAAAATCTGTATGCGATTTAAATGTTTAGATTTAAATAAGCCTTTTACCTTTTTGTGAACATAATATCCCACCGGATACAACTTTTTTGCAACTGAGCTGCTCCAGATTTTGATGAACTCCAGTCAAAATGCATGGAGTTCACCCTTGTTGATCTTTAACACACACTCAATCCATGTCAGCACTCAAGAGGAAAGATTGCATTCACTGTTGTGTATAGAATTCATTTGGTGTTTAAAAGCATAGCTGCACTTCTGTTTGCCTTTCATGATTACATAAAGAATGTACCGACTACCTTTGCCAAGGACTTCAATAGCTGCTCTTTGGCTGATTCAAAAACCCATTTTTCTGCATGAGCACTGAAAGCATCACATTCAAGTCAGAGGAAGTCAAAACATAATGGGCATGATGGGAAAAACAAGTGAGTGGTGAGTTCACTAGAATGAATGTTGAATGCTGGAAGGAGGGCAAAATGTCAAACTTGTAGAGCAGTGGAGTCCAGTCCTATATATATCAAACTGAAAAGTTCACAAAGCTCTAAAATAGGCCAGATTTTTCTGGTAAATGACAATTTGTTGCCTGGTGAAGCAAAGACAGCACAGCTACAACTCTTCAGTGCTTGATTACTTTACATTTCATTCTGTCTGGACGATAAAATCCAGATTGATGCTTTTCAGGTCGTCTATTTTCAGTTTTCGTCTAAGAATTTTCATTTTCACTTACTTATTTTTCATGCTGACCTGTTCCAAAGTTTTCAAACAAGGTCAAGTTTGGTTACAAGAACAATATGGTATGATTTCTTATCACACATCTCTCACAGCCTAGTGCAGAGTGAGCCCCGGACTGCATTTGCTGTTTCTCCAGTCTCAGAATTCATAGACAGTCCAACAAGTTTGGATGCTGCAGTCAGCAATTGTGGACTTGGATGTTTAACCAGGTATCCACAGGCTCAGCTGTAATCCTAGAGGTCATAAACAAATACTTTTTGGATACTTTGAGAGGGGGCTATCTGGATGTGGATTCCCATGATATCTTTGACTTGCACTTGCTACACCTTTATCCTGCTACTGCATCTTTAAGTTAAAAAAAACAATAAAATATTATTAAAAACGTTTCTATTAGGCCACATAACTGATATTTATTTTCAGAATATTAACTGTTAACAACAATATATTCCTTTAATACTTTTATAAACTTCCCCAAATTATAAAATACTGCATAAATGTGCATTATCAACCACAGTGTGTTATCAAACTGTGCCACGAATGCTTTGAAAGCCAATGAGCGATGAGAGCGCCCCCTACAGAGAAATGAAAACACACTGTTCCAGATGTACACATCTGTATAGCTGCTTTCTTCAATGGGCTCCGCCTCCTCATTTACAGCGGACTGGGAACTCGTTATATGTAGAAAAGAAATGGGTCAACGTGAATCATATATCGAATATAAGAGTGCAATCAACAATTCTTCATGTCAAAGTGAAAGAAAAGTTTTGAGAATGAAGTCGTTAACTTCATGCAGTCAATAGTGACTTTTTCGCTTCAGTGAGAACCGCTATTCGAGCGTAAGGCCAACACTGCAAAAAATGTCAGTTTTCATCAAGTCACTCGTGTCTTATGCTCTGTTTTTTTTTTTTAAGTTATTCTTCAAACAAATGAAAAATATTCGAGAAATGAGATTCAGTTGTTTTCGATTGACTTTTTGGACTTTAAAAAACTGGAGAAAGGGAGAATGGGGCAAAAAGTCAGGAGGAAACTAAAAAACAAACCGATTTGCATCAATAACTAGTGATATAAATCCTATATTCCTCAACAGTGATGCTTACCCAGGTACTTTGCATACATTCTTGCCTTTAGGGTTGAGTTCTTGGCTGAAACTGGAGCAAAAGAAGAGACAAACCACCGCAACAACAGCAAATGAGTTCTTCACTTCCATTGTACAAGCAGCAGCATCCTTCTAGACGCCGTTTTCACTCCGCATTTTCCTTCTCCCAAAGTCTTGATGATGGCTTTTCACTGGATTTTACACACTCCGACTTGTTTTACGCACATAATCCAGATGTATAAATATGAAATCCTGGTCCGAAAAGGTGATTTAAAAACTCTCGCCACCACCTACGCCATCGAGAAACTCAGCAGCGAAAAAGTGACCAGCGACAGCAGCAATCCCAACCGAACAGCCGAAAAAACTCAGAAAACCAAAACTTGAGAATCACAGTATTGTTGATGAACGCTGTTGTCCTGCGGTGCACGATTTATTCCAGTACAGTCTCTAAAAGAAGACATCATGCAAAGCTGATGGATCCAGACTCATGATGAAAAATGAAAACTTTTTTTTTTTTTTTTTTTCCAAAATAAAGTCCCGGAAAAGAGTAGAGTGATGATGGTCTTGACAAAAGATTACGGCAAATTAGCTGCCCTTCGCTTTTTTCCTCTCTGAGGAGAAGCGCTTAGTCCGTAACTTTTGTCCTCTCTTGCGCTCTCAGGAGTGGCAGGAGGGAAATTCCTGATTTGTTACTCTATCTTTGGCTTTGTGCGCCATGCGTGCGCCACCAAATTTACATAGACTGGGCCTGAGTGTGTGCAACAGGGTCTGTGTAATGGCCTTGGTTAGAAAAATGTCCTGTGGCCTTATTTGTAAAAACGAAAGTCAAGCTTAAAAGTTAATGTAGCCTATTATTGCTCTCTTATTGCACTTTTATGTAATGAAAATGACCAAAAATGTTATTATTATCATTAATAGTTGCACATTTCAATAGATATACATATTTAAAGTTAAAGATTTATGATTTGTTATGATGCTCAATGTGATTTGCAGAACAGTGACCAACTCAAAACACTAATAAAAGGTAGTTTTTAATTGATGGATGGGGAGAGCGTGTGTGCCTTTGTGTGTGGGGGGGTGGAGGGGGCAGCAGTGTACATGTTAGACAATGGCTCCCCCGTCTGTTAACATGGTGTAATTTTTAGCATATGGCATCTCCTGCACTACTTAGATGCAAGTGCAAGGGCCTCATAACCGTTGAAAGCTGCAGGATGGAGCCAAGAGAAATCTCATGTTTTTTATTCATTACATCAGATGCATTATAACAACCAGTCCGGTGTCTTACTCTGCTAATGATGTGCCTGGGGTCTCACAAGAGCACGTCTCAATCCAGCCGTGCGTGGGCTACGAAGAGGTTCAGAAGTCCGAAAATAAAGTCATTTATTACACCTCTGATAAATGTTATGACATTATTGTAATTTAATTCTGCTGTGATACGTGTCAACAAAAGCCACTTCCAACATTCAAAGCAGAAAACTGCTTTGACCCCAAATTGTTTAACTGGTCTTTTATAAATGGCTTAACATTAGGCAGCTGTAATTTATGATAAATAATGCTTTCTGATGTTGTGACTTTAATTCATGTGGTAAACAAAAAAAAAAAAAATACAGATTAGTTCTTTAACTTGTGTAATTTATGGACACTGTTATGCATGACAAAAATGTTCCAGCATGAATTATGAGTCCTACAGTTACTTAGATATTATGCAAGCATGAGATTATTTGTCATGCAAATTACGCTGAAAGGTAAAGTCCTGAGAGTAATTTGTTGCTTACTGTATGTGGCCACCAAGTGAGGGCAAATTATATTATGTGGCTGATTGCCATGAATATCAAACCAGCCAGTTCTAAAGTGGTAAACAAGGAGCAAACTTAGGTAAGGCTTAAGAATTGTTTTTTTTTTTTTTTCTGAATAAGTCCTGCCTAATTGTCCTCAGTGCTCCTGGTCTGGAATTATGGAGACACACACTTTCACTTATGCGCCAATGTCTATTTTGGGGCCACTGAACCCTATATATCATAACGCATAGCAGAGTTTTGGAGATGTCAGCTGCAGAGATGTCTACCTTCTCTCCAATATAATGGGACTAACTGGCACTCGGCTTCAGGTGCTTAAAGCACCAAAAAAAAAAAATACATTTTTTAAAAATACATTGACCTGGTTACTCAGGATACTCCACAGACCTTGCTGTGAGCAGTTTCATGTAGGAACTTTCTTTCTGCGGTAACAGAACTACTTTAGAATCTACCAGAACTACTTCACTTGCAACTAGAAAGAAAGTAATTCCTACATGAAACTGCTGCGGTATGGCTGTGGATTATCTTGAGTAACCTGATCATGAGTTTTGGAAAGAGAGACTGGTTTTGAACATTTCAAATGTATTTTTTGGTGCTTTGAACACCACATGCTGACTGCTATTCAGTCACATATCTCAAACATCCAAAACTCACTAAAAAAATACCTAGATTGATAAATAGCACTACAGGCCAGTTGTTTTTAAGTGTTCACATGGGGTGTGTGTATATATATTGTTTATGTAAATGTGTATAACTGTGTTTAAATGTGTACATTTTATTCCATTTTGTGATGTTGTAGCGCTCCCCTGGAGAAGAGACCTCGGTGTCAGTGGGTCCACCCTGTTAAAATAAAGGATAAAGAAAAATAAATAAGATAAAGCAGCATGAGAAGAAAATACAAGTACTTCAAATGTGTACTTAAAATACAGCACTTGAGTAAACTTACTTATTACACTCCACCATCACTGGTCATCATGTGATCTAAACAAGAAGCTTAACTACACTTTAACTTCACTGAGCAAAAATAAATGTAGGCAACCACAAAATTGTGTTTAACCTACTTAAATTTGTACCTGAGTGGCTTACAGGACTTACAGGATCTTTTTTTCCATCATGTTGGCAGATCTGGTCCTCCATAGATACAGACGTGCAGAGATGAGAGGATTAGCGAAGATGTATCTGTCTGTTTCTAACAGAGACTCCTGCAGTGTAGTTTATACACTTCTCTGATACCCACAGAATTACAAATAAACATCAGACCTTATGGTCAAAGAAGATTGAAGCATCTTTCCATATTCACGGTCTTTGTCTTTCACTCACCGTGAGCTCTCTCTCTCTCTCTCGCTCTCTCTGCTGTGAGAAGTAAATTCTCGTGTCCATGAGACTGTTTTGGTGTCTCCTCCGGCGCTCGGTGCCATACGCACAGTGCGTAATGCGCATGCACGCAGCGACAAATTCACGGACGAGGCCCCCCTGGCGGACGAGCCCCCAGGCAATTGCTTACCTATGCCATATAGTAAAACCACCTATGAACATACCTTTTGCCTGCACCTGGTACCAATCCTTTTGAACCGGAGGAGGACTGTAAAGGCTTGTTTAAAAATGTAGCCATGCCATAAAGTACTCAAATAAACTGTTTTCTATTTGGGGGAGGAGTACGTTACATATAAGAGATTTTCACCATGTCATTCTGATAAAGCTGGAACAAGTATTACATCAAAACTGGGCGTGCACCTGTGAGAAAAGTTTGGTTGTGGGAAACAAAACTCCTGCTGCGTCACAGGTGATCCACCAACCACTGCTGTAATGTGACTGTTTGGCTCTTGTCTGTTTACACTGTACCGCGCTGCAGTATTACCACTGACAGATGGTCTGCTGCTTGACTTCACCGCTCCGCTGACATCCACCTCCATCAGGCTGATGTTTCATATCAAAACCGTGCCAGCCCTAACACGGGCAGGGGCGGACATTCCCTTTAAACGGCTCCTCTCCAGCCGAAGACTCCGCTCCACCGTCACCTCCACCTCGGCGACCCAGGCGGAGCCGCAGGACGTTGCGGGCAGCAGCAGCAGCAGCAGCCGCGGCGGCGCCGGGGCTCAACATGACTCGGCACGGTTGGAGTGTCCCGGACAGCCGGGGAGAGGAGGGAGAGACACCGCTGCTGCTGCTAATGAGATCTCCGTAGACTTTGACCAGACACGGGAGGCTTATAAGAGCAAAGACTCATTAGAGCTGCTCAGAAGTTTGGTGGTTTTTAAACTCTGCTCCTATGACTTCCTGGTTGATAAGAATAAAGAGGTAACGTTAATGAGACGATTTATTTCGACCATTAGCCATCAAGTCTGTTTGTTAATGGGGTTTGAGTTGTTCAGGTGACTTAATGATGATAATATGTTAAAGGTTAGGATAATTGTTTACTCCTGGTGGCATTTTGCTATGGCACAGGTCAGAAAAGTGAGTGTCACCATAGAAACAAGACCCTAAAACTTCAAAAACCAAACTCAACAGCTATTATCACATGCATTGCAGACACATTTTAAAATGAATTAAGTCTATTAATTAATCTATTCACTGATATACATTAGGCCGGTATTGGCAAGAATCTGGCAATATAGGCTATGTATCACAATATAGGGGTTATATTTCAATATTAGGGGTAATATGGCCCTAAAATAATATCACGATATTTCAGGGTACTCTGCGATAATGAGATTCCTGGTGATCTGGTAAAATACTGAAAAATATTTTTTGTTTAAAACTCATAGCTGTTGAGCTTTCCTCGTGAGATTTTCAGCTTTCCTCATGCTAAACCGAGTGCTTCTGCTCAAGGTGGTGAAATTAGTTTGCTGTATTGCCCTCTTTTGTTTTTACAGTCATTGTGCACTTCTTACATATTATATCACCGTGTGTCTGAACTTTTGTAACCAAATTGACGTCATTACATCATATCACGATATGATTTTCTTTTCATCATATAATTTGCCACAGCCCTAATACGATACATATCATGATACAGGGGTTATGGTTCAGTATTTTATTATTATTATTGTTATAGGCAAGATAATTCTTATAATCTAATTTTAGGAAAACCGTAACAGCATAAAGAACACACCACCTTATGCATAACATCTGGGGAAGAACAGTGAAGAGAGATAACAACGTAGCTATGAGTCAGGGGTTTAAACTAAGGCCTGAACAATACTGGATCTTTGGGGACGATTTTATTAACAATATTAGGGAGTAAAGAAAATCTGATAGCAATGTATCTGCTGATATTCTTCATACAGAACGTAATAGAGTATAAAGACATATTTTACAAGGGCACTGAAACAGTAGACTTCCATTGGTACTTTTAATATTTGTAAATACCTATAAATAAAAACATATCAGTTTTCATATCAGACAACATATATGTCAATACTGATATAGATACAACTGTCATAAGCCAATATAGGGCTGATATTATTGGTCAGGCTCCAGTTTAAACACAGCGTAAAACAAACCACTGCCATGTATCTTTGTGTATGTTTTTGAGGATTGATACAGTGACACAAAACATAATGTCATAATATAAAAATAATATTCAACTTACACATGCCATAACTTTAAAGCCTTAAATTGCATTCGATGTAAACACAACCTGAGTCAGTTATAAATATGTTCAAATTTAACCTATAGGTCTAACCTATAGGTCTAACAGTCTGTGCCTCAGGCTTATGCATAGCACCCCCTCTCAAATTACAACTGGTTTTTCCAAGCGTGCAAGTGAACTCCTCTGCTATGTATGTTACCCAACCTCAGCTATATGCCAGATCAAGTTAAAGTTTTAATGTTTGTCTCGGTTAGTACACAGTATATTTGTGGATTGTCCACAAGACACACTTTCCATTCAGAATTTCTGTCAGTTCTGTAATTTCTGCTTTCCACACTAATAATGAAGCAGCCTTCTAATCTGGTATGACTCAGATTTTTAGAGTAGCTGCAGTGTTTCTTCCTTTGTCCCTGTTTTGGTCTTACATGCCATGTGTGGTTTATAGCTCGAGGGGGAGAACATGATTTGAATTCCTTTGCTTATAAAACATTAACTTAGTACTTTTTATCCTTTTCTCACAGACTGTCAGGTAAACCGGTTGCCTTCATAACCTGCCCAGACTTGGACAATAAAGCAGGCTGCCTGACATGTAGAATCATTTAGGATCATTATGTACATTATGTCAAAACTGGTTACAATGTCCTCTCTCTTTCTGCTCAGGTAATGGATCTTGGTAAAAAGATCTTGGGACAGAGAACCTTCAACCAATTCATGAAGATGACATTTTATGGCCAGTTTGTAGCTGGAGAGGACCACATGGCCATCAGGCCGCTGATCCAGAAGAATCAGGCCTTTGGCGTCGGCTCCGTCCTGGACTACAGTGTTGAGGAAGACATCAGCCAGGAGGAGGCAGAGCAGAAAGAGATGGAGTATGAACGTTGTGGTATTACCATGCATTTCATACAAATAAGATGTTTTTGAGTCCCCCTTGTTAGTGTTTCAAGCTCTATTGACATCTTAACGGCTGATATTAGCAGGGATCATTTGAGGACAAACATTAAATCAGTTATATTCCAAAATTATATAATAATATAATAGAACTGCATGGATACTGTCCCGTTATCTAATGTAAGTTGACCTCTAGATAGAGTAGACTTGCAGAGTATTTTCCCCTTGTTTGATGCCAAAAATATGGTTATTTTAATATGCCTCACAACCAGGAAGTAAACACTCCTCACAACATGATTTGTTGGCTCAGTCATGGCCCCTAGTTCTCGATTGGCTAGCTGGAGAGAATTTCACCCTTGTTAGGAATCCTGTCACATGAGTAACATGAGGCAGTGGCTATCTGAGCTGTGAGCTGATGTAAACTGGATGACAGTACAAACCTTATGCAAGCAGTCTCTCAAGGCAGAGGCAGCAGCAATGTTACTTAAGTTTTTAGATCTGTGCATTCATGCATTATGAGTAATTAGGACATCTCATTATCCAAAATAAAACTTTTTGGGCCTATTTAGGAATGGCTCCACAGTCGAATCAGTGAATAAAGTCACTAAAGTGAATATTATTTGATGCAGATTTCATTGGAGTGAAAAAAACAAAGGCACTTGTCAAATTTCTCTTTTCTCTCTCCGTCTCTATGTTTAG